>JAVGWX010000010.1:83184694-83324694 GCA_036924085.1 Ariolimax columbianus
GTGAGATGGAGTATGTGAGAGAGAGAGTGAGTGAGACGGAGTGTGTGTGAGAGAGAGTGAGATGGAGTGTGTGTGAGAGAGAGTGAGAGATGGAGTGTGTGTGAGAGAGAGTGAGATGGAGTGTGTGTGAGAGAGAGTAAGTGAGATGGAGTATGTGAGAGAGAGTGAGTGAGATGGAGTGTGTGTGTGAGAGAGAGTGAGATGGAGTGTGTGAGAAGAGTGAGATGGAGTGTGTGAGAGAGAGTGAGATGGAGTGTGTGAGAGAGAGTGAGAGAGAGTGAGATGGAGTGTGTGAGAGAGAGTGAGATGGAGTGTGAGAGTGAGATGGAGTGTGAGAGAGAGTGAGATGGAGTGTGTGAGAGAGAGTGAGATGGAGTCTGTGAGAGAGAGTGAGATGGAGTGTGTGAGAGAGAGTGAGATGGAGTGTGTGAGAGAGAGTGAGATGGAGTGTGTGAGAGAGTGAGAGAGAGAGTGAGATGAGTGTGTGAGAGAGAGTGAGATGGAGTGTGTGAGAGAGAGGAGAGTGAGATGGAGTGTGAGAGAGAGTGAGATGGAGTGTGTGAGAGAGAGTGAGATGGAGTGTGTGAGAGAGAGTGAGAGAGTGAGATGGAGTGTGTGAGAGAGTGAGATGAGTGTGTGAGAGAGAGTGAGATGGAGTGTGTGAGAGAGTGAGATGGAGTGTGTGAGAGAGTGAGATGGAGTGTGTGAGAGAGAGTGAGATGGAGTGTGTGAGAGAGAGTGAGATGGAGTGTGTGAGAGAGTGAGAGAGTGAGATGGAGTGTGTGAGAGAGAGTGAGATGGAGTGTGTGAGAGAGAGTGAGATGGAGTGTGTGAGAGAGAGTGATGGAGTGTGAGAGAGAGTGAGATGAGTGGAGAGTGAGATGGAGTGTGTGAGAGAGAGTGAGATGGAGTGTGTGAGAGAGAGTGAGATGGAGTGTGAGAGAGAGTGAGATGGAGTGTGTGAGAGAGAGAGTGAGATGGAGTGTGTGAGAGAGTGAGATGGAGTGTGTGAGAGAGAGTGAGATGGAGTGTGTGAGAGAGAGTGAGAGTGAGATGGAGTGTGAGAGAGAGTGAGATGGAGTGTGTGAGAGAGAGTGAGATGGAGTGTGTGAGAGAGAGTGAGATGGAGTGTGTGAGAGAGAGTGAGATGGAGTGTGAGAGAGAGTGAGATGGAGTGTGTGAGAGAGAGTGAGATGGAGTGAGTGTGAGTGAGAGAGTGAGTGAGTGTGAGATGGAGTGTGTGAGAGAGAGTGAGATGGAGTGTGTGAGAGAGAGTGAGATGGAGTGTGAGAGAGTGAGATGGAGTGTGTGAGAGAGAGTGAGATGGAGTGTGTGAGAGTGAGAGTGTGTGAGATGAGTGAGTGTGTGAGAAGTGAGTGAGATGGTGTGTGAGAGAGAGTGAGATGGAGTGTGTGAGAGTGAGAGAGTGTGAGAGTGAGTGAGAGAGTGTGATGGAGTGTGTGAGTGTGAGATGGAGTGTGTGAGAGTGTGAGAGAGAGTGAGATGGAGTGTGTGAGAGAGTGAGATGGAGTGTGTGAGAGAGAGTGAGTGTGAGTGTGTGAGAGAGTGAGTGTGTGAGAGTGGAGTGTGTGAGAGTGAGATGGAGTGTGAGAGAGAGTGATGGAGTGTGTGAGAGAGAGTGAGATGGAGTGTGTGTGAGTGTGAGTGAGTGTGAGTGGATGGAGTGTGAGAGTGTGTTGAGTGTGTGAGTGTGTGGTTGAGTGTGTGAGATGAGTGTGAGATGGAGTGTGTGAGTGTGAGTGAGTGTGATGGAGTGTGTGAGTGTGAGTGAGAGTGGAGTGTGTGTGAGAGAGTGAGTTGGTGTGAGTGAGAGTGTGAGAGTGGAGTGTGTGAGAGAGTGAGTGTGATGTGTGTGTGTGAGTGTTGAGTGTGAGTGGAGTGTGTGAGTGTTGTGTGAGTGAGTGATGAGTTGTGAGAGAGTGTGAGATGGAGTGTGTGTGAGTGAGTGTGTGGTTGTGTGTGAGAGTGTGTGAGTGTGTGTGAGAGAGTGTGATGGTGTGTGTGAGTGTTGAGTGTTGTGTTGGTGTGTGAGAGTGTGTGTTGGAGTGTGTGAGTGAGTGTGTGATGGAGTGTGTGATGGAGTGTGTGTGGAGTTGTGTGTGTGAGTGAGTGGGTGTTGTGTGAGAGTGTGTGTGGTGGTGTGTGTGAGGTGTGTGTGTGTTGGTGTGTGTTGTGAGGGTTGAGATGGAGTGTTTGTGAGTTGTGTTGGTTGTGTGTTGTGTGGAGTGAGTGTGTGAGTGTGTGGTGTGTGGAGTGTGTGAGATGGAGTGTGTGAGGAGTGAGTGGTGTGTGTGAGAGTGTGGATGGAGTGTGTGAGAGTGAGTGAGTTGGTGTGTGTGTGAGGTGAGTGTGATGGTGTGTGTGTGAGTGAGTGTGATGGTGTGTGTGGGGTGAGTTGGAGTGTGTGAGTGGTGTGAGTTGGTTGTGGTGTGTGAGAGTGTGTGTTGAGTTGTGTGTGGAGTGTGTGAGTGTGTGAGTGTGATGGAGTGTGTGAGAGTTGAGTGGGTGTTGTGTGGTTGTGGTGTGTGAGTGTGAGTGGAGTTGGTGTGTGTGGTGAGTGTGATGGTGTGTGTGTGGTGGTGTGTTGTGAGGTGTGTGAGTTGTGTGTTGGGTGTTGTGTGTTGTTGTGTGGGTTGTTGTGTTGTGGTGTGTGTGTTGTGGATGGGTTGTGTGTGTGTGAGTTGTGTGTTGGAGTGTGTGAGAGAGGTGAGATGGAGTGTGTGAGAGAGTGTGGATGGAGTGTGTGAGAGAGAGTGAGATTTAGTGTGTGAGAGAGTGAGATGGAGTGTGTGAGAGAGAGTGAGAGAGTGAGATGGAGTGTGTGAGAGAGAGTGAGATGGAGTGTGTGAGAGAGTGAGTGAGAGAGTGAGATGGAGTGTGTGAGAGAGAGTGAGATGGAGTATATGTGAGAGAGAGTGAGATGGAGTATATGTGTGAGAGAGAGTGAGATGGAGTATGTGAGAGAGTGTGAGATGGAGTGTGTTAGAGAGTGAGATGGAGTGTGTGAGAGAGAGTGAGATGGAGTGTGTGAGAGAGAGTGAGATGGAGTATATGTGTGAGAGAGAGTGAGATGGAGTATGTGAGAGAGAGTGAGATGGAGTGTGTGAGAGAGAGTGAGATGGAGTGTGTGAGAGAGAGTGAGATGGAGTGTGTGATAGAGTGAGATGGAGTGTGTGAGGAGAGTGAGATGGAGTGTGTGAGAGAGAGTGAGATGGAGTGTGTGAGAGAGAGTGAGATGGAGTGTGAGAGAGAGAGAGTGAGATGGAGTGTGTGAGAGAGAGTGAGATGGAGTGTGTGAGAGAGAGTGAGATGGGGTGTGTGAGAGAGAGTGAGATGGAGTGTGTGAGAGAGAGTGAGATGGGGTGTGAGAGAGAGAGTGAGATGGAGTGTGTGAGAGAGAGTGAGATGGAGTGTGTGAGAGAGAGTGAGATGGAGTGTGTGAGAGAGAGTGAGATGGAGTGTGAGAGAGAGTGAGATGGAGTATGTGAGAGAGAGAGTGAGTGAGACGGAGTGTGTGTGAGAGAGAGTGAGATGGAGTGTGTGTGAGAGAGAGAGTGAGTGAGATGGAGTGTGTGTGAGAGAGAGTGAGATGGAGTGTGTGTGAGAGAGAGTAAGTGAGATGGAGTATGTGAGAGAGTGAGTGAGATGGAGTGTGTGTGTGAGAGAGAGTGAGTGAGTGAGATGGAGTGTGTGTGTGAGAGAGTGAGATGGAGTGTGTGAGAGAGAGTGAGATGGAGTGTGTGAGAGAGTAAGAAAGTTAGATGGAGTGTGTGAGAGAAAGTGAGATGGAGTGTGTGAGAGAGAGTGAGTGAGATGGAGTGTGTGTGTGAGAGTGAGTGAGATGGAGTATGTGAGAGAGAGTGAGTGAGATGGAGTGTGAGAGAGAGAGTGAGATGAAGTGTGAGAGAAAGTGAGATGGAGTATGTGAGAGAGAGTGAGTGAGATGGAGTGTGAGAGAGAAAGTGAGATGGAGTGTGAGAGAAAGTGAGATGGAGTATGTTAGAGAGAGTGAGTGAGATGGAGTGTGTGTGTGAGAGTGAGTGAGATGGAGTATGTGAGAGAGAGTGAGTGAGATGGAGTGTGAGAGAGAGAGTGAGATGGAGTGTGAGAGAGAGAGTGAGATGGAGTGTGAGAGTAAGAAAGTGAGATGGAGTGTGAGAGAGAGAGTGAGATAGAGTGTGAGAGAAAGTGAGATAGAGTGTGTGAAAAGGAATGAGATAGAGTGTGTGAGAGAGAGAGAGAGTGATAGAGTGAGAGAGAGAGAGTGGTAGAGTGTGTGTTAGAGAGGGTGATATCAAGTGTGTGACAGAGAGTGAGAATGTGTAACAGAGACAGAGTGTGTGTTGTATGTGTGAGAGAGACAGAGAAAGAGAGTGTGTGAGATAATATGAATGACAGAAAGGAATGTCTGTTTGTGTGAATGAGAGATAGAAATAGTGTGTAATAGAAAGTGTGTGTGTTTTTGTGTGTGTGTGTTTTTGTGTGTGTGTGTGTGTGTGTGTGTGTGTTTTATTTGTGTGTCACACACTTTATGAGGGAGAGCATGCCAGAGAGAAGAGAGAGCCTACGTTGGAGAAAGCGTGAGAGAGCGATACGCAATTTCGTGCGTTTTTTTTTCTTTTTCGCTTAGATGTTTGCCTCACTAGTTTCTAGTGGCGTAGGCGCGCCATTTTCCACCCCAGACCGTAGTCCATTGGGGGATATCAGGACGCCTAAACCAGTGCTTGGATGAATGTGTGCGTCTGTATGTACCTATGCTAGGTTTGTGCGCCCTCAGAAGCTAGCCCAACCAAAGTGCAATGGAAGGGCCTCACCATGAGGGCGCGTGGGAAAGTTGTGCAAGGGTGTGACTGTGGGACAGTCAAATGAAACAGAGTGAGGTGAGAGGGGAGAGAAGGGGAAGAGTCGCCCCCAGGGTGAGTCCCTACATAGACCTTGCCTTTGTGTCTGAAAGCCATAGTTCATATGTATGGATTAATTCTCATGTATGTATGTATGTGATGTGATGTGATGTGAACCGACGCGACGTGACGTGACTTAACGTGTGTGTGTATGTATGTATGTATGTGATGTGATGTGATCTGACGCGACGTGACGTGACGTGACGTAGCGCAACATAACGTGACGTGACGTGACGTGTGTGTGTATGTATGTATGTATGCAATTCAATGCACTGCAATGCAATTATGTAATGGTATTATGTAATGGTATGTATGTAAAGGTATGTATGTAATGGTATGTATGTATGCATGCATGTATGTATGTGTATGTTAGCATTACCAAATAACTAAGTTTAGATTATTAAGAATGAGCGTCAGAGTCAGACAGAAGGCAGTCTGCGTACGTGTGTGATAGAGGCTCCAAACAAATACTGAACCAAATGACACGGCTGTAGTTTTAGGTGGGTCGTGATCTTCGCATTGCTGTTCTATGACAAGGGAAGTAAACAAAGTTATACAAGCACTACCTCTAATTGGATGTTGTTAAGCCCCTTAATTACCTGGGGCACTCACAGATTGTAGGGCCATAAAATGGGTTAGTTAAATGTTTGCACAGATACATCAGTCGTGGATGTGTGATATGTATGCATCCTGTCCCAAAATTTCTGCCCGATTAAGCTGATCACTTTCTGCGGCTCTACGAGTATATTGCGGATGATGGCGACATCACTTCGTTGTGTTAGTAATTGTGTGGAATATCAAACTGCTTCTATAATTTCAGCATGTCAAAGAGGACGGAGAGACTTTTTGTTTTAGAAAAAAATGCCAGGTGGGCGTGACTATTCTCCTACCTAGCTGCCTTCACTTTCCTAACTGTAAGCCATATTCCAATTTGCAAATGCATGTACTTTAGCGTAATGTATCAGTCGATTAAACCAGGCACGATTTCCATAGAAGTAAGCGCTCTATCCAATTCGTTACGCATGTGTTACAGAATACACGTTGTTGGATAGGACGTCACTAGAGATTGCGCACCGTCCTTAACTGGTGTGTACGACCTAATTTGAAATTGTGTACATTTTCATTGCATGCCACGACCGGAATCTCCCCTCAGCCATGGGTTAATGGTCCCTCACCTAGACCTACAGATGTGGGCTCTGGTCAGCAGCAGCGTCTTCTAGTCTACGTATGGGGGCTGCTGCTGTCGAGAGGTACAACTTTCGCCTCTCAAATCGTCAAGGAAACGGTGGACGATCGAGTCCCACAAGTTTCAAGCGACCCCTGGTCTCACGGATTGTACGACCTGAATGTCTGCATCTTGAGCTACTTCCAGTCGTCTTGATTGTATGTCTTGCCACTGGTTCCCGGTAACTCAGGACGGGAGAGTGAGATTGATGCCCAGCGCAGTTTCTTACTCACTATAATCCTCATTCAGTGCAAGTTGAAACTTCAGGACAAGGACAGTCAACATCTTCGCTTGAGATGGGCAACTTACTTACATACGCAGTCACTTACCTGTGGGGAAATATTGGCCGCTATTGTTCGATTGTGATGTTTGTCATACGGTAATGTAACACGTATATGGTGGGGGGGGGGGGGGGGTGTGCGTGCGTGGGCGTGGGTGTGAGGGTGGGAGTATAACTTGAAATAGAAGAAGAATATACAATATAAAATGTTAAGGAAGGATAGGGTAGTTAGGCACAAGGCTAGGGGAGGGGTTTTTTAATTATACTTTGCGAATAGAGTGAATATCATTTTACAAGATGATCTATCATCTGGCGACAAAAATGAAAGTGTATGGGGAGTAATATATAGTTGGGGTGAAAGAACAGTGGTTGGAGTATGCTACAGATGTCCTTCAAGTACAAAAGAGGAAGATGAGGAGCTAATTAGTAACATTAAAAAGGCAAGTGTAGGGAAATTACTATTAAAAAGTGATTTCAATTTTTCTGAAATAAAATGGGATATGGCAGAAGCACTTGCAGTGTCAAATCCTTTTGTGAAGTGCATAACTGAACATTTTTTTGGTTCAGCACGGAGAGGAAGCTACCAGAGGCAAAAACATACTCGACTAATTATTTACTACAGAGAAAAATATGATTGAAAACGTTTTCGTTGGGGAACTGTTGGCTCAAGTAACTATCAGATTATCTATTTTGATCTTATAGCGAGGGAAGATGTAAATATAAACTCGCGAGCAAACGACTACTCTAAGACAGATGTACAGAAGATGAAAGAGACAGCCATCCAAATAATCTGGAAAGATATTGTCAGAGGTACAGATATTGAACAAGAGTGGGAGAGTTTCAAAACAGTTTTAGAACAACTAAAAGTGGAGTGTGTTTCCTGCAGGGAGGCAAACACCAAGCGTACAAAGTGGATAACTAGATTTGTAGTTAAATGTAGAAGAGGTAAAACTAAAGCATGGAAACAATATATAAAGGCAGGTAAATCAAAAGAAACATTAACAATATTTGGACTTGCAGAACATAGCTCAGAAAGTAAGTAAACAGAGAAAATAGGGAGACAGCTAATCAATCTACTAAATCAATACTTTGGCACAGTCTACACAAAAGAAGACTGCTCCAAGACATTTTTTTTAGTCAGTGAGTGGTGAATGCTTGGAATGCATTATACCAGGAGGTGGTGGAGGCAGAGACAGTTAATCCATTTAAGAATAGATTGGATGGGCATAGTTTTTAGAGCAGAGTAATGCAGATGTGACTGGTTGTCTACAGACTGATAAACCCGTATAAAAACGTTACGTTTAAGAGTGCGAGCAACTATGTTAATGCGTGTGTGTGTGGGAGGGTGGGTAAATGTGTGAGTTTATATAAGTGTATGTGAATATGTGTGTGTGTGTGTTGGATGTGTGAATATATTGGGAAATGGTTACGGGAGTGAGTGTCCGTGAGTGAAAGGGAATATTAATATGTGTGTGTGTGAATGTATGTGTGTGTGTGTGAATGAGTGTGCCGTGTGATAGCTTAGGTTAATTTGTATCATCGTGTGTCAATGTGCGTTAGTGTGTCAGTGTGCGTTAGTGTGTCAGTGCGCGTTAGTGTGTCTGAATATGTGTCAGTGTTTGGGAGTGCGTGCGTGTGTGAATTCGCGTGAACGTGCGAGTATATGTTAGTATGTGTGAATACGTGTGTGTGTGTGAATGCGTGTGATACCAGTGAATGTGTGTTAATGTGTGTGAGTGTATGTTAATGTGGCAGTGTATGTTAGTATATCTTAATTTGCGAGAGTGTATATGAATATGCGAGAGTGCGAGTGTGTTAGTGTATATGAATGTGTGCGTGTGTGTAAGTATGTAAATAAGTGAGTGTGCGTGAATGTTTTTAACTGTATGTGAATGTGTAGTTAGTTTATATGAATTTTTGTGAGTATATATGTGAATGTGTGTGGATGTATGTAAGTGTGTGAAAGGCATCATCAAACTGGACACAAGTCATTAATTAATGTTCGTGCTGCACTTTTATATCAGATCAATTCTTCTTCTTCTTCTTCTTCTTCTTCTTCCTCTTCACCTCTTCTTCTTCCGATTTGTGTTGAAACAAGTAATTCACTTCATTATTTCTGCATTCTATACGTATATGTGATATTGATGCACGAGCGTACTTTCAATGGAATTCCACGCTGTACCAAACTATCATGCTTATTTGTCACGCTTGAATAGATGGAGGTATCAGATAGCACGCGTTGGGTAGTCTTCTATGTTCACAAACAGGTTCCTCTCTGATCTGTCCATTCGACCATCATGAGATCAATAACATGCGTAGCCATGTGTTAGCCTTTAGATGCAACTAACCATGACGTGCTAGGAAATGTAAATGTTAATTGCTACTACAGGACAGCGTTTTATTGTTATATTGATTTGTACTGGTGTACTTTCTGCTTATATTTCTAATATATGTTTTTGTGAAATGAGATTCCATAAACTTAGACTAGTAGATTGAAAAAAAGGTAGTTGCAGTGGCAGGAGGCAAATATGTTTGAGACACGGCGAGAGCAGCAGTAACACGCTTATTTCAATAGATAGAAAGCAGAACACATCCGTAAAGTGGGGTTTGTTTGTGAAGAGCGGATTTGCTTGTACAGCGGGCTTGCATTTTTAGCGGAATGTAATCGTTTTTTTAAGCACATAAATGTAATTTGGCCGCCAAATAAGTAAATAATGTTTTTTTAAAAATTCAGATACTGTCGCCGGTGACGTAGCTGTAGAGACTCTATTGCACTAAGAAACAGCTTGTGTCAGGAAAATTGTGTCGGTTGTGGGAGATACATGTAAAGGGCAATCAAATGTTTGTCGAATGGGAGAAGATGTGTCCTTTGTGGGAGAAAGTGTGTCTAGTATGTTGAAGAAAGTGTGCGTATGTGCGTGTGTGTGTAGTATATGGTGTGTAGGAGAAATTGTAGTATGGCGTATGTAGGATGTTTGAAAGAAAGTGTGTGGTGTGTTGGTGAAAGTGCGTGTGTGGTATATGGTGTGTTGGTGAGAGTGTGTGTGGTATATGGTGTGTTGGTGAGTGTGTGTGTGTGGTATATGGTGTGTTGGTAAGAGTGTGTAGTGTATGGTATGTTGGTGAGTGTGTGTGTGGTATATGGTATGTTGGTGAGAGTGTGTGTGGTATATGGTGTGTTGGTGAGAGTGTGTGCGGTATATGGTGTGTTGGTAAGAGTGTGTGTGGTATATGGTGTGTTGGTGAGTGTGTGTGTGTGGTATATGGTGTGTTGGTAAGAGTGTGTAGTGTATGGTGTGTTGGTGAGTGTGTGTGTGGTATATGGTATGTTGGTGAGAGTGTGTGTGGTATATGGTGTGTTGGTGAGTGTGTATGGTATATGGTGTGTTGGTGAGAGTGTGTAGTGTATGGTGTGTTGGTGAGTGTGTATGGTATATGGTGTGTTGGTGAGAGTGTGTAGTGTATGGTGTGTTGGTGAGTGTGTGTAGTGTATCGTGTATTGGTGAAAGTGTGTGTGGTATATGGTGTATTGTTGAAAGTGTGTAGTGTATGGTGTGTTGGTAAACGTGTGTGTCGTGTATGGTGTGTTGGTGAAAGTGTGTGTGGTATATGGTGTGTTGGTGAAAGTGTGTGTGTTATATGGTGTGTTGGTGAAAGTGTGTAGTGTTGGAACACAAATGTATACGGTGTGTACTGTGTAACAGAAAAACTGTGTAGTGTGTTGGAAAATATGCGTAGTGTATTGTAGAATTTGCATAATGTATGGGAGAATGTGCGTAATGTATGGGAGAATGTGCGTAATGTATGGTAGAGTGTGCGTAATGTATGGTAGAATGTGCGTAATGTATAGGAGAATGTGCGTAATGTATGGTAGAATGTGCGTAATGTATGGGAGAATGTGCGTAATGTATGGGAGAATGTGCGTAATATATGGGAGAATAAAGGATATTTATAGGAGAATGTGTCTTATTAACGATGAGAAGAAGCGTAAAGTGGTGCATAACTGGGTCGATACATTTTCTTAAGGACGTTCAAAAATTGATCATGAAAATCTACCTGGCCGTCCTGTTCAGACTTCTTCTTCTTCCTCCTTCCTTCCTCCTTCCTTCCTCCTCCTTCCTTCTTCCTTCTTCATCATACGCTGTCAGACGTCAACCTGTATTTTTTCGAAAAAAGCAGCGGTCATCCTGAGGCTGTCGACACTGCCATAGAGCTTGTCTAGTGTTGGCACTGGCGATGGCCACATGTGCTTTCTCTAGTCCTAGTATGTCGGGCAGTTTTGCAGCAGATGTTCAGCGGTCATTTTTTCGGTCCACACGTGCATTCGTCAGTGCCACCTATCTTCTGTTTATTGAATAGGTGGTACCTCAGTCTGTTGTGGCCTGTGCGGAGTCTGAAGACCACGACCTGCTCTCTTCTGTTCAATTGGTAATAGGCATCATTTTTTGTGTAACCAGTATGTTCTGTTTCCCATTTGGCCATGTATCTGGCTCTAATGAGCCTTTTTGACTCTGCGTAGGTCACACTAGAATCTGGTTGTGGTAGTCTTGCACCTTCTTTTGCCAGTCTGTCTGCCTCCTCGTTGCCTTGGATGTTACAGTGGGATGGAACCCACTGTACCATTACTCTTTTTGGTGCGGTCTGCTGACATAGTTGACAGAGTACTGCTCTTAAATCATTAAGTTCAGTATTTTTCTGGCTTTTTAGTGCTGTGACTACGGCCAGGGCATCTGTAAACAGGACTATCTGGCTTTCATTTCTTTTGCCTGTCAGCATTGCTTCTGCTGCAGTCCTCAGTGCCTCTGCCTCCGCTCTGAAATAGCTTGAGTATTTTCCAGTTGCCACTGATAGTGTTATTTTTCTACCATTTGGTAGGCTCAGGAATACCCCTGCCCCTCCATTCTGTGTTGTGTTTGTTACAGAACCGTCGGTGTATGCATGGGCTGTTCAGACTTGAAAGAATCATCTATACGGCTGGTGGGGGAGATAATTCGAGCGTACAGACGAGTAACGATAGTGTAGCAACTGCAATAAGGTCTTCGCATGGTTTAGTCTACAGCATATTGCATGATACATTGAATTTTCGGGCAGTGCTCACGGCTGGTGAACAAGCAGCTAAGTGACGAACATAACATGAATCGAATGTGCCTGTCATTTTAGAATCTCTGTCGGTTGCGCAGATGAAGAAGAAGGCACGATGAAAAGGATTGATACAGAGGAAGAATTATGGGCGCATCACTATCAATCCGAATCAAAGCTGCTTCAATGCAATGAAAGCATCCTTCTTCATCTACCTTCTAACAAGGCATTCAAAGTTTCACCGTCAACAAGGGAGGTTATGCTTACATTGCTTCGGGGTTCTCATTGAGAGCTTTGAGGCCATTTCTAGAAGGAAGGTGACAATGTGAATGCTGTATCGTAATGTGAAGTTCTGTTAATGGTTCGTGGTGCAGTTCGAGGAAAACATCCAGGACTGAAAACTGGAAGAATATTGTTTCATCCAGGCAAGGCCACAAACGGATCAATTAATTCACCCAAGAGAAAATGTAACCAACCATGGTGGCCTTGAACATCGACCCTAATTTAGTCTCGAGCGAACCTTTGGTTCACTGAAAGCTCGCCTTGGAGAGAGACGTTTTGCGAATTACGAAGAGGTTGAGTGTGAAGTGCAGGTGTGACTGAGACCAAAGACTTCTATGCTGCAGGTTTTGGTGAGGTAGCAGACAAAAGACTTCTATGCTGCAGGTTTTGGTGAGGTAGCAGACCAAAGACTTCTATGCTGCAGGTTTTGGTGAGATAGCAGACCAAACGAATTCTATGCTGCAGGTTTTGGTGAGGTAGCAGACAAAAGACTTCTATGCTACAGGATTTGATACACTGATAAAGCGATGGGATAAGGGAATTGATGTTGGTGCACTGATAAAGCCATGGAATAAGGGTATTGATGTTGGTGCATTGATAAAGCAATGGGGTAAGGATATTGCTGTTGGTGCACTGATAAAGCCATGTGATAGGGTATTGATGTTGGTGCACTGATAAAGCCATGTGATAGGGTATTGATGTTGGTGCACTGATAAAGCCATGTGATAGGGTATTGATGTTGGTGCACTGATAAAGCCATGTGATAGGGTATTGATGTTGGTGCACTGATAAAGCCATGTGATAGGGTATTGATGTTGGTGCACTGATAAAGCCATGTGATAGGGTATTGATGTTGGTGGAGATTATGTTGAGCAGTAGGGATGATGTAAATGCAATAATAAATTGTTTACAAGTTCGAATCTCATTTCGATTTATTTGTGATATGCCATATGTGATTTATGTTACTTGCCCTCGTAACTCATTAATCACATGGCTCCCCATTCGATCTTCTCACAGAAATTCTCATCTTGTCGGAGCTGAGAGGCCTGTTTCTGACATTCTTGTTCTGAGAGGTCGGGATCCTGGAACTGAAGTGAGGTCACTTTCCTGGAAGCCGTGTCAAGAATTTCAGACATTCCACAATGGGAAAGGGCATGTCCCACTTGTCCAAGGAGGACTTGAGATTTCTGCAGGAGAACACCAAGTTCAACAAAGAGGAGATTAAGCAGTGGTACAAAGGTTTCATGGTATGTGTACATGTGTGTACGGGAAGTAATGTGTTCATAATATGTATACATGTGTGTATATGAATTATGTGTACATCTATAAGGTTTCATGGTATGTGTACGTGCAATAAGGTATTCATAGTATGTGTATGTACATGTAGCAATGTGATCATAAGATATATGTTCATGTGTTTTCATGTAGTAAGATGTTTACATGTGTATACGTGTAGTAACTGTTCAGGCTATATGTACATGTGTACAGGAAGTAAGGCTTTCACAGAATGTGTACATATTTTAGGAAGGTGTTGATCATACAGGTAGTAAGGTTTTCATAGGAGGTGTAAACATATATTTATATATATATATATACGAGGCATGTTCAATTAAATCCGGACCAAACCGCAACAAGTGAACATACGTACGATGTGCATGATGACGTCACTTCTGGTGTAAACAGCACATAACAACCGTCAAGTTTGCAAAATTTCATTATCCTCCGACTCATAGTTTCCTCAGCAGACCATTGAAAACATGGCGGGTGTGATATGAAATCCGTCCAGAGGTGATCATCGAGCGGTGATTCGGTTTCTAACATCTGTTGACCAGTTGATATTCATAGCTGAATGCAGGCAGTGTAAATTGACCACAGTGTGTCGAAGACTTCAGTGAAGAGCTGGACAACGATAAACAAGGACGTTATTAAGACTCCTAATTACATTTACTACTCTTTTTGTAGTGGCTCATTTAACCATTCGTTTTCTCCATTCATCTCTCCTCCTTCATCTCTCCTCTTTCATCTATTCCTATCTCATTCCCCTACCTTTCTTGCGATCACTCTCCCTTTCTTAACTTAACGTCTTTATACTGGTTTAGAAGACTCTGCAGAGTCTATACAACCAGTTTTATTTGCATTACTTTACTCTAAAAGCTATGCATATCCAATCTATTCTTAAATGCATTAATTGTACCTGCCTCCACTACTCCCTGTGGCAATGCATTCCAAGCAATCACCACTCTCTGGCTAAAAATATATTTCATAATATCTAATCTGGACCTTTCTTTAGTTAATTTGAAGCTATGCCGTCCTGTTCTTGTATATGGTTGTATTTGAAGAAAAAAAACTAGTTTTAGTCTAATTTATCCGTTCCTTTGATTACCTTATAAACCTGTATTAAGTCACCTCGAATTCTTCTCTTTTCTAGACACTGTAGGCCAATTTTTCTGAGTATTTCCTCAGAACTGTAATTCTGGAATCTCACTATCAGCTTTGTCGTTCTTTTTTGCATCCTTTCCAGCATGTTTATATCTCCTCTATGTCTATCTAGGTCTAACTAATGCTTTATACAGTTTGATTATCAATTCCTTGCTCCTATGTTTAATATTTCTTTTTATCATAGCTAACATTGCGCACACTCTCCCTTCCTTTGTCTCTTGCTCTCTCCTTCTTGCTTATTCCCTCTCTCTCACTTCTTCCCTCTCTCTCCCTTCCAAATTCCCCTCTCCTCTCTCTCCATATCACCTTCCTTCATTGTTGACTCCTGAACAAAGACCACTCATCTGTTAGGACTTTACTGGTGGCTACCTTTAACCCTCCTCTTTCTATCTTTCCTTCCACCCATCTCTTCTCTCTTTCCTTTCCCTATCACGCATCTACTCTTCTCTCCCTCACAGAGAGACTGCCCGGGTGGCACACTCTCCAAAGACAAGTTTAAAGAAGTGTACGCCCAGTTTTTTCCTGGTGGCGACCCAGAGGCATTCTGTGATCATGTGTTCCGCTCATTCGACAAGGATGGAAGTGGATCCATCGAGTTTAAGGAGTTCCTCCTGGCCATTAACATCACCTCCAACAAGGGGGACCCTCGAGAGAAGCTCAACTGGGCCTTCACAATGTACGACATTGATGGCAATGGCACAATCGATAAGACGGAGATGGAGAGTATCATCAAAGTGAGTATCATCAATCATTAGAGCGAGTATCTATCATCAAAGTATCATCAAAGTATTATAAATCATTAGAGCGAGTATCTATCATCAAAGTACCATCAATCATTAGAGCGAGTATCTATCATCAAAGTATCATCAGTGATTAGAGCGAGTATATATCATCAAAGTATCATCAATCATTAGAGCAAGTATCATCAAAGTATCATCAATCATTAGAGCAAGTATCATCAAAGTATCATGTCATTAGAGCGAGTATCTATCATCAAAGTATTATAAATCATTAGAGCGAGTATTTATCATCAAAGTATCATCAATCATTAGAGCAAGTATCTATCATAAAAGTATCATCAATCATTAAGGCGAGTATCATGAAAGTGACTATAAACAATCATTAAGGTGAGTATCTATCATCAAAGTCAGTATCATCAGCGAGTATATATCATCAAAGTGAGTATCATCAGTGAGTAACTATCATCAAAAAGTATCATCATCTAAGTATCATCAATCATTAGAGAAAGTATCTATCATCAAAGTATCATCAATCATTAAGGCGAGTATCATGAAAGTGACTATAAACAATCATTAAGGTGAGTATCTATCATCAAAGTGAGTATCATCAGTGAGTAACTATCATCAAAAAGTATCATCTATTGTGACATTGAGCACCAACAATTGTGATAATGAGGGACATCTATAACTAAAATAATAAGAAACAGAAGATGAAGTAAAACTAATTTAATAATAACAATAAGAAGGACGAGAAAAAGGAGAATAAAAGAAAGAAAAAAAACTAAGTAGTTGAAGAGGAAAGAAAAGAATGAAGTGGAAAGAGACGTTGAAGAAAGAAAAACAAATTTATTATGATATAAATCCCAGATTCTTGACTGCTCTGAGAGGAAAACGACTGAAGTCTAAAAAGTCATGACTGCACAGAAGAAAACAACTGAAATCCCAAAGTCATAACTGCACAAAAGAAAACAACTGAAATCCCAGTCATAACTGCACAAAAGAAAACAACTGAAATCCCAAAGTCATAACTGCACAAAAGAAAACAACTGAAATCCCAGTCATAACTGCACAGAAGAAAACAACTGAAATCCCGAAGTCATAACTGCACAGAAGAAAACAACTGAAATCCCAAAGTCATAACTGCACAGAAGAAAACAACTGAAATCCCAAAGTCATAACTGCACAAAAGAAAACAACTGAAATCCCAAAGTCATAACTGCACAGAAGAAAACAACTGAAATCCCAAAGTCATAACTGCACAGAAGAAAACAACTGAAATCCCGAAGTCATAACTGCACAGAAGAAAACAACTGAAATCCCGAAGTCATAACTGCACAGAAGAAAACAACTGAAATCCCGAAGTCATAACTGCACAGAAGAAAACAACTGAAATCCCGAAGTCATAACTGCACAGAAGAAAACAACTGAAATCCCAAAGTCATAACTGCACAGAAGAAAACAACTGAAATCCCAAAGTCATAACTGCACAGAAGAAAACAACTGAAATCCCGAAGTCATAACTGCACAGAAGAAAACAACTGAAATCCCGAAGTCATAACTGCACAGAAGAAAACAACTGAAATCCCGAAGTCATAACTGCACAGAAGAAAACAACTGAAATCCCAAAGTCATAACTGCACAGAAGAAAACAACTGAAATCCCGAAGTCATAACTGCACAGAAGAAAACAACTGAAATCCCGAAGTCATAACTGCACAGAAGAAAACAACTGAAATCCCGAAGTCATAACTGCACAGAAGAAAACAACTGAAATCCCGAAGTCATAACTGCACAGAAGATTTGGAGTGTCCATATTTTATGATAGTTTGAGTTCTTGTTCAGTGATTTAACATTTTTAATAAAAGTTGCAATAAATAGTTCATCTGAATAAAAGAGTGGTAGAGCGTTACTTCTGGTAACAATGGTACACGGTTCGTTCTCCATTAGAAGTGTGCTCCAGTCGATCCAGTTGGAAATGCACACCTGACTTACTGACTGCGTGGAAAGTCAAGACATTGAAGAAGAAAGCTTGCTACCCCATCTTATAGAAAGCTATGGCCTATTAAAATGAAGTCTCTAACACTTCATCGCCAACAGCAATGTCCAATATGTGATGACCCTTACCATGGAAATGGCGAATGGCTCATTGAACATTCTTCATTGCACCTGGGCATCCCCAATCATGTTTTAAAGTTCAGATGACAGCACGAACTCCATAGGTCCTTTTGGAGTGTGTATTTGATCCCCTCTATCCATCATCACCGGAGTCGACCTCTAGCTCATCGTCATGAAACCTCCGTGTAGTATTATTTCGCTGCAGGTTGATCATGCTGTATTCTTATCAAATGACCAAACCATATCATCTTCTGCACTTCAAAAGAGTAGTTAAAACCACAGTGGGATCTTGTAAATGTTGTCACGAACTGAATTTCCTGCTGCACTACATACACAACGCACCTCACATGTCTTGATCTGACGTTTGTGCATATCTTGTAGAACCCATGTTTGATACTGATAACATAAAGTTGGGATCATGAACGTGTTTATCAACGTCTGTCTAATGGACATTGTGACACTTGTTTGTGTCAGTAACTGTTGGCTAGCAGTGCCCCATGTTTGCCTTTTGAATTCTATTCTCTATTGCACGGCCCTGTATGCTGTCGCCAGTGAACTCTTCCCAGGTATGTAAATTCCTATAGCTGCTTTAGGGTTTGCCGCCAGTGCGGAAACTGCACTGTGTCAGTTGACGTTCGATCGTCATAGTTTCTGTCTGATCACAGTTGATTTTCATATTGTACTCAAGGCAAGCCATAGACATAGTTTGTCTGATGACAGTTGATTTTCATGTTGTACTCAAGGCAAGACATAGTCATAGTTTGTCTGATCACAGTTGATTTTCATGTTGTACTCAAGGCAAGCCATAGTCATAGTTTGTCTGATCACAGTTGATTTTCATGTTGTACTCAAGGCAAGCCATAGTCATAGTTTCTGTCTGATCACAGTTGATTTTCATGTTGTACTCAAGGCAAGCCATAGTCATAGTTTCTGTCTGATCACAGTTGATTTTCATGTTGTACTCAAGGCATGCCAAATCGAGTCATGTGAGATGATGTTGGAATACCCCTGATTATTGTAGAAGACGCTCTGGTCGACTGGAAAAGTCAGTTTGTTGAGGAACTCCTCGCAACGAATGACTATTCTAGTGATTTGATCCATATTGTTGTTGTTGTTGAATGCCCACAGTGAGTAAGATTACTCCTTTGTGTACTCTGAAAAGGATGTTAAGTGACAGACTGTCGTAGCTTTCCTCACATCCTGAGCGTGCTGATGAAGGTGGACTGAGGTCTTCCAGACGGATGTGCTATTCTTGACTTTATCTGTATGTCGCTCACTACTACGGGGATCACGTCCATCTTGGCCAGTATATTTTGCCTAACCCTGACCAACATGTCCGATCAGTATATTTTGCCTGTCCCTGACTAACATATCCGATCAGCATATTTTGCCTGGCCCTGACTAACATATCCGATCAGTATATTTTGCCTGACCCTGACTAACATATCCGATCAGTATATTTTTCCTGACCCTGACTAACATGTCTGATCAGTATATTTTGCCTGACCCTGACTAACATGTCCGATCAGTATATTATGTCTGACCCTGACTAACATGTCAGATCAGTATATTTTGCCTGACCCTGACTAACATGTCCGATCAATATATTTTGCCTGACCAGACGTTAGTCTTGCACCCCATTTGATCCATGTAAGTATGATCCATGTAAGTAAAGTAACCCATAGCATTACTGCCGTAGGGGTGTAAGGTGTTAGCGATCTTACATTTTAAAGGCTCGGCTGTATGAGGGCGGTAGCCATCTCCTCTCCCTCGCTGCTTTTACTTCCCAGACTGAACCGGTACCCATTTAAGGCTGGGCAGACCCGGGAGCCATTGTGGTCTGGAAAAAAAGCATTACCGCCTCAAATGGGGAATGAATCCAGGACCACTCAGATACGAAGCTACTGCGCTACGCGGCTCCCTGATCCATGTAGATGATGAACAAAAAAGGCCATGGCCCACATCCTTGACACACCCCACTCCTGACTTGAAACCAGTCTGTCTCTCCGACAGTAGTAAGGCAGTAATTGTTAGTGTTATGCAGAACGTTTCCATGTCGGCTCTTTTATTTTGAGCTGCATACATTTTCCGCTGAACATCTTCCCATCCCATGTACATCTCTAAAGCGTTAACTTTTTGCATCCTTGAGATACTTCTGAAATAATCTTGAGGCAATCCTGCATTGGCAATATTATGTGTACAGTTCACAGTATGTTAACATGATCAGTTCATTGTTTATAATAATTAGTGGGGACTCAGTGGTCTCGAGGTAAGGTGGTATCCGCCTCGGGTGCTGGAGGTCGTGGGTTCGAATCACGGTGGAGATCGGGATTTTTTTCAATGTAGATCTTGTGGTGAAAATTTCCCTTATCTCTAGGTAGTGAGATCGGACTTCCATGTTCAGTGTCAAGCACGTAAAAATCCCTTTGGCAGTTAGAAATTGAAAAGAGTAGGATTAAAGGCCGTGGTCGGACAAAATAAAAATATTCTAGTTAAAAATCTTCCCAAATTATCTAAATTATTTGTGCCTTCCTCTAGGCCTAATAAGCCGCAGGAAGTGTTAAAATACCTACTACGTATATCCAAAGCCTCCAGCTACCTGGCAACAGACATTAATATGCTGTTTGAATCCCAAGATTCCAAGTAAGTATTCCAAGTATTAATTAATGTTGCTATTTTTCACGCAATCAAACATTTAAAATCAGAAAAGGCCTAGGACAGAATGGAGCTGCTACTGAAGCAATTCAGAAGATAAAAATATATATAAGTAATGTACAAGGACAAATCAAAACAAAACCTACATTACATCTACAAGATATTTATCAGGGATAAAGAACAAAGTAAAAAAACAATTTTTCCAATTGAACTTGTGCCTGTCAAAGCGCCGATATGTATATCAATTGACATATAGGATAAAGTTGAACATAAAATAAACAACAGCGATTAAAAGCAAACGGCTAAGATGAAAACGAGGCCGGAAAAATAATATGGAAAGGCATAACCTTCAGAATTAACCTGTGACGCCATGCTGGAGTAGACAGGGAGATCATGGAACAATTCATAACGTGGAGGGACACGTTGCCTGGAGAGGGATGGGCTCCACCGTGTGTAAAACTGCCAAAGATACTGCAGAAAACATTGAGAAAAATGAGAAATGCACCAGCCGTCTCAATACACTACAATTGCAATCATACCCCTGAGGTTAACTCGTCAGACAGAAGATTCGATATCCTGGCACAAAACCGACGGGAGGGGCAGAAACTGATCCAATGATCTGCAGTATTGGTGCCCCAATGACCTTTGAGGTTACGGGACTGATGATGATGAAGAAACAATACATGACGTATGATGGCGATACAATACGGTTTGAAATATATGTAACAAAAATGTTTGAATCAACCCGTTCTGTAGCGTGTTGACGGACGATCAAAGCTTAAGTTAATATGCGATAACAAAGAGAAACATTAAACATAGCTACTTATCTTTAGTTGGATGAGTATTAACTGCTTCTTTCATTGTACTATTAATTTTGTTCCAGGCCATCTACAACATGCTAGGAAGTGCCATCAAGGAGCAGCCAGTTGAAACTCCACAGGAGCGAACCCTGAAGATCTTTGTCAAGATGGACACCAACAATGATGGGGTCCTAACAAAAGATGAGTTTGTGCAAGGCTGCATGAACGATCGTTGCTTGTACCAGATGCTGACAGCTGATAGCGAGGGTGGTCCTAAGGAATAGCCGACAGGGAGTGGTCGTGGTGGTGAGGGATTACGTCTTGCTGGGGGAGGCCTGCCTAATGTGAGAAACTCCGTGTGTGTGTTTGGCACACGTGTAGGTGTATGTGTATGGCTACCTAGACTAGTATGAAAGCATGCAAGGCTGATGTTGTGTAAGATGTGTTTATTTATGGGAGATCCTTGTGGAATCCATGCAGATCAATTATCACGTGAGGTTTTGATCAATTTTGTGATTGTGTTGTGATTGTCCATTTTCAAATGATCTTGTCATTTTTAGGTATATTCAAATGATTTGGTGGCGTTTTTTGTATTTGCAAACAATTTGTTTTCTGTTGTGATGACTATCAATAGATTATTTTGCTAGATTGTGTCCCTGCAAAATGGTATTGTTATGTGGGTCTGTACATGATTATAATGTGATGTGGGTCTGTACATGATTATCATGTGATGTGTGCCTGTACATGATTATAATGTGATGTGGGTCTGTACATGATTATAATGTGATGTGGGTCTGTACATGATTATAATGTGATGTGGGTCTGTACATGATTATAATGTGATGTGGGTATGTACATGATTATAATGTGATGTGTGTCTCCACATGATTATAATGTGATGGGAACCTCTACATGATTATAATGTGATGGGAACCTCTACATGATTATAATGTGATGGGAACCTCTACACAATTATAATGTGATGGGAATATCTACATGATTATAATGTGATGTGAACTTCTACATGATTATAATGTGATGGGAACCTCTACATGATTATAATGTGAGGTGGGTCTCTACATGATTATAATGTGAGGGGAATATCTACATGATTATAATGTGAGGGGAATATCTACATGATTACAATGTGAGGGGAACCTCTACATGATTATAATGTGAGGGGAACCTCTACATGATTATAATGTGATGGGGACCTCTACATGATTATAATGTGAGGGGAACCTCTACATGATTATAATGTGATGTGGGTCTCTACATGATTATAATGTGATAGGGACCTCTACATGATTATAATGTCATATCTGTCTCTGTATGTAATTGTGTTATGATAAGGCCACTGCGGCATGTTGTATTGTTTGGGGCCCATCATGATTGTATTGTTTGGGGCCCATCATGATTGTATTGTGATGGGGCCTGTCATGATTGTATTGAGATGGGGCCCATCATGATTGTATTGTTTGGGGCCCATCATGATTGTATTGTGATGGGGCCCGTCATGATTGTATCGTGATTGGGGTCTCCAAGTAATGTGCTACGATTTCAATTTGTTTTGGTGTAAAAGTTCTAAAGGAAGTCTCATAGCAGACAATGTTGTCAGGGATGAAGTGTTAGTGATCTCATTGTATGATCCACAGGTTTCTGTTAGGTGAGGTCGCTAGTTTTTGTTTTCTTTCCTTAACATTAAACCAGGTACACATTGACCTCTTTGCTGACTTCAGTGTGTTGAAAATGGGGATCAAATCCCATATACTTACCATGAGAAACAAGAGTTATATCACTCCTCTACTCAAACACTCCTCCGCTCAAACACTCTTCCACTCAGGGAGTCATCTACTAGACACTCCCCCACTCAGACACAACTTAACTTAACTTCTTTATACTGGTTTAGAAGACTCTGCACAGTCTGTATACAACCAGTTTCATTTACATTAGCTTGCTCTAAATGCTGTGTGCATTCTATATATTCTTAAATGCATTAATTATCCCTGCCTCCACTACTTTCTGTGGCAATGCATTCCACACATTCACCACTCTCTGACTAAAAAATATTTTCATATCTAATCTCAGGACATTTCTGTCAACTATCCAAGTATGACACAGAATACACTGTCACACCTACTTTGTCAGTTGATGAAGAATTTCAAGTATTTCAGCTTTCCATAAGCACAGACCTGTTTGTAGTTTGAAGATTTTGTTAACATTGCTATTAATTTTGTTAATATTGCTAGTTGGTTTTGTTAACATTGTTAGTACATTTCAGAAAAACACTGAGCTTAATGACTTAAGAGCAGTACTCTGTCAACTATGCCAGCAGTCCGCACCAAAAATGGTAGTGGTACAGTGGGTCCCATCACACTGCAACATCCAAGGCAACGAGGAGGCAGACAGACTGGCAAAAGAAGGTGCAAGACTACCACAACCAGATACTAGTATGACGTACGAAGAGTCAAAACGGCTTATTAAAGCTAGATACATGGCCAAATGGGAAACTGAACATACCGGCTACACCAAAAAGGATGCCTATTACCAGTTGAACAGAAGAGAGCAGGTCGTTGTCTTCAGACTTCACACTGGCCACAATAGACTGAGGTACCACCTATTCAACAAATTGAAGATAGGTGGTACCGACGAATGCCCGTGTGGTACCGGGAAAATGACCGCTGAGCATCTGCTGCAGAACTGCCTGACATACGAGGATCAGAGAGAGCAGATGTGGCCATCACCAGTGGAACCACAAGACAAGCTCTATGGCAGTGTTGACAGCCTCAGGATGACCGCCACTTTTTTCAAAAAAATAATGGTTACTGTCTGACTGCGTACGATGAAAAAGAAGAAGAAGTTAGTACATTTTGTTAATATTACTAGAAAGTTTTGTTAACATTGCTAGACAACGGCTAGTGTGAGTGGCAGGTAGTGCAGAACTGTTGGTTGGAGTGTCTTCGCCTATGATGGGCTGTCACTGTTGAAGTAGCCATTTTTCATCTCTTGTCACATTTAGTCCTACCAGAACGACAAGGGAATTTACAACTAATTCCGAAAATGTAATTCCAACTAATTCCGAAAATGTCTCATTTTATAATCTTCCCCATGAATGGTAATGTTAATTCTATTGTAAAATGGTTTTTATGAGAAACATGGGTTTTTTTTTTCTACCTGTTGTAGCTGTGACTTGTACTTGGGAACATGTCTTTGGCTCGCTGGTACATGTCTCAGGGTACCGATGGTCGAGAATTAAATATAAATTGACAGAAATATATGCCACTCAAACAATGATCACCTGATGAATTGGTGATCCACAAAATGCAGGAGTCTTATATCAAACATGGATTGAACAGTGAAAGGATCCTGAGAGGATGGTACAAGAGTGTGTACAACCACTGCACTACTGGAACCATAAATACCTATTGTCTATATCATTTACTGAAAGATGTGGAAAAAACTGATCACCTGTTGGTCTGCATGACATTGCATTGATGTCAGCTCTGTATAACATCATTAAATAAGGTGAATATTAAATAAGGTGAATGTCCCAGGATGTACTACTATCATTTATCGTCCAAGTGAGTGACTGGTTAAACCTCATAAATAAGTGAATTCCTCTATTACTTAACAAATATCAACTATGCCTGGGTTACAATTGTATCATTGTGGTCCGTATGTTTTCATTATATATTCGTTATATAAACACATTTATTGTTAGCACAGAGAGAAATAATGAATCTGTATTCACATTTAACGAAAATGAGGAGCTCACAGTACTAGAGGAGATATCATTATTTAGATTGTTCTCCAATAGCACATTTATTTATCTTCCCAATGACATCTAGTTCATCCAAATCTGTTAACAATGACATCTGGTTCATCCAAATCTGTTAACATTGACATCTGGTTCATCCAAATCTGTTAACAATGACATCTGGTTCATCCAAATCTGTTAACAATGACATCTGGTTCATCCAAATCTGTTAACAATGACATCTGGTTCATCCAAATCTGTTAACAATGACATCTGGTTCATCCAAATCTGTTAACAATGACATCCGGTTCATCCAAATCCGTTAACAATGACTGTAACTATAATGCACAGTATACACTTGCATTTACCTCATGGTATTGTCTACGTACACTCACCTCAAAGTAATGCGTACACACATTCACCTCAAGGTAATGTGTAAGTACACTCGTATAAATGTAATGTATATGTATACTCATATCAAGGTAGTGTCTACGTACACTCACCTCAAGGTGAAAAGAGTAAAATATATATACTAAACTATGTTTTCACTAGTGAATGTGATGATACGGATCAGCAATTGGGATCTGAGTCTGTGAGCAAGACAAACTTATTGATAGTAGAAGGGTTTCCAACACTTGAATTTGCATGCAAATTTCAGTTAGGGAAGGACAAGAAAGCAGGTGGCCAAGACGTTGTGAGCTTGGTTTACAAAGCACATGTGCCAGGTTCAAATCACCCTGCACTAGGTTGGACAGACCAGAAATATTCTCAGGTTTTTTCATTGCTGACTGCTTCTCCCAGTCAATCCAGCTGTAAATGAATATTTGAAGGCAGGAGAATTTCTGAGTCGTTGCCAGAGCTAGATAGTTCATACTCTGTCATCAGCACGTTCAGCAATGACAGGGACTGAGCAGATAAGGGGGTGTCCAAGTGCAATGGAAGGACTGAGCAGATAAGGGGGCATCCAGGTGCAATGAAGTCGGTTCTGTGAACCATTTCCCCCACCCAAAAAAATTATTTCAATTTACGGAAGTCAAGGCGACTGCATTGGTAACTATCGCTGTACTTCAGAACAAGGCTCATACTTCAACCAATCAATCAAAGCCCTTCACTACTCTCATTGACCACATCCCGCAGCATACACAGTCCTGGGCTACCCGCACTGTCTCACCCGCTCTGTCTCACCCGCACTGTCTCTTTCTCATTGTAACCATTTAATCGTAGCTCCATCTCAGATTCTCTTTTCCATATATTTTAGGTCTACCTTTGATGATTCTATGTGAGAGCCTGCCTAGCTATGTATTACAGTGACTTCCTCGCCCTATCCAGCACCAATTTCTTTGCATAATTTATTGTTCCTGTGGCTGTTGTTGGCTCCTTTCCCATAGGCCTTCATTCCTTAACATGCCCTGTCACTTTATGTCCATTATCCTTCATAGGCAATTGTTAACAAATGTCTGGAGTCCTTGTTGTATCACCTTGATCATTCTCCATGTTTCTGTTCCATACAACAGCACTGAGTTGATACTGTTGTTGAATATTCTCAATTTGGTTTGAATCTTGATTTCTCTAGATCTTCATATGTTGTTTAGTGTCAGGAATGTCATTCTTCTCTTTCTAGTTCTGATCCATAGATCTGCATTTGTACCCGTGTCAATTGTGTTGCCCAGATAGGTCAAGACATCCAGGTCTTCGAACGGCTCTTCCTCCACCATGATTGGCTCTTTATTGATCGGGTTCATTTGAAGAAGATTGGGTTTCATGATGTTGATAAGGTCAATTTTAGGTACAGTGGAATCTGAAATATTGTATTACTACTGTAGATGCTGAGAAACTACTACAGTTGAATAACTCACTATTTGCTGCATTCAGAATAACTCACTATCTGCTACATTCAGAATAACTCACTATCTGCTACATTCAGAAAACTCACTATCTGCTACATTCAGAAAACTCACTATCTGCTACATTCAGAATAACTCACTATCTGCTACATTCAGAATAACTCACTATTTGCTACATTCAGAATAACTCACTATTTGCTACATTCAGAATAACTCACTATTTGCTACATTCAGAATAACTCACTATCTGCTACATTCAGAATAACTCACTATCTGCTACATTCAGAATAACTCACTATCTGCTACATTCAGAATAACTCACTATTTGCTACATTCAGAATAACTCACTATTTGCTACATTCAGAATAACTCACTATCTGCTACATTCAGAATAACTCACTATTTGCTACATTCAGAATAACTCACTATTTGCTACATTCAGAATAACTCACTATTGCTACATTCAGAATAACTCACTATTTGCTACATTCAGAAATAAGAAGAAGAGGAGTGAGATTAAATAATGTTATTTGTCACATATCTGTTTTTGCAGTTTTCTCTGACCATATAATCTGCTGCATACAACATGATCTGTTGGCACATATCTGCAGTCTGGATGTCATGATCTCAGCCTGGATGTCATGATCTCAGTCTGGATGTCATGATTTCAGTCTGGATGTCATGATCTCTCTGTCTGGATGTCAAGATTTCAGTCTGGATGTCATGATCTCTCAGTCTGGATGTCATGATCTCTCTCAGTCTGGATGTCATGATCTCTCTGTCTGGATGTCATGATCTCAGCCTGGATGTCATGATCTCAGCCTGAATGTCATGATCTCAGTCTGGATTTCATGATCTCTCTCATTCTGGATGTCATGATCTCTCTGTCTGGATGTCATGATCTCAGCCTGGATGTCATGATCTATCTGTCTGGATGTCATGATCTATCTGTCTGGATGTCATGATCTCTCTGCCTGGATGTCATGATCTCTCTGTCTGGATGTCATGATCTCAGCCTGGGTGTCATGATCTCAGCCTGGATGTCATGATCTCAGCCTGGGTGTCATGATCTCAGCCTGGATGTCATGATCTCAGTCTGACTGTAAAGTATATTTTCCATAGAACATGTTGAGTTCCATATTGGGTGAAGAGAGATACTATCATGTCAGTGGCGTACATATTAACATGTGGATGTTGTATGGATCCTGGATTCCTTTGCTGTGGATGAACAAAGACAACCATTGTAAATCAAGAGTTGAATAGCTTACTATGTGGAGCCCAGGGTTCAGAAGAAGAAGAAGATAAAGAAAAGTCAGATATAACTCTAGGGACAATAATTAGGTAGATAGGAACACAATCTGCTCGCTCACTGTTACAATAATGATTTAAAAAACAAGAAGAATAAAATGTCTGTGCAGCATGTAGTCCAATTACTGGACCAGGCAGAAATAAGAGGGAAGGCGATGTATTAAGTTGAGGAATAAAGAAGCATTCGCATAAGGTCCACAGAAAGAAGTTTGACGCGCAGCAGAACAGTAAGAACCATGCACAAATATGTTTACCGGAATAGTCTTTTAACAACCGGCAGACTACAACAGCTGATATGACAACAGCGAACTAAGTTATATGGCTGACTTTATTACAGATATAATCATTGTCAATGACCTGCCACTCCAGATGGTGGAGTGTAGGTTCAACACCACATTCGGTTTACCGTCACCCTCATTTAGGGAATACCGAATCCATTTGTTTATAGTGCGGTTTTAGTAGCAGTTGATTTTACATGGTGAGTTTGCTAACCCCACGCATAACCTAGGAAATCGTAATTTAAATAAAAGTAATGTGTATCAGCAAGGCTGCTAGGTTCACTCGCATTAAACCTAGGCTTTTGGGGACAGCGTGGACTAGTGGTTAAGTGACACGACTCATAATCCGAAGGTGCTGGGTTTGATCCCCATCACAGCATCGGCCATTACCCTAGGGGAAGCAAACCCTTAGAAAATGCAGGAGGAAGCAGACCGTTACATAAAAATTCATGCTTAAGTCAGATACACGTGGCCAATAGGAGCAAAATAAAAACCACAGTGCAACGCACACCGCCTTGGGGATTAGAGAAATAAGGTGAACGTAAAACAAAAAAACCTAGGCTTCAGAAGGTGAGAAATAAGGTTACAGCTAGCACTTGTAACAGCACGCTTAGTCTAGCTGTGGTATATAGCAGCTACATATGGAACCTATGTACGAGAGATGCAGACAGAATACCAGATGCTCAACACTCACTGGAATGAACACATTTGAAAGTTTCTCTAAAGGACCGAATTCGTAACACCGAAATACAGCGCCAATATTCAATCTATGGCTCTATAGATATTGCGTTGATAAGTAAATACAGATGATGTAGGATGTGTGCCAGACTTCGATGGATACAAATAGTTCGTTCTGGTGGATGTAAATTATAATAGATGCCTGTTGCAAGTGAAGAAGGCAGCAGCAGCATCAGAACTATGTTGTGATATGTGATCATAAATGGTTGTTAAGACCTATCGTGATGCAAGTCTCTGTTGTTGTTGCTCATCGCTAACAAAGATGGCAACAGCATGAGATTTCTGCTGCCAGATAGGATCTCGTATGACTGTAAAGTCCAATTCTGCCATGGTAGACTCTGCCAGACTTGGGACATGCATATAAATGTGTCGACCGCAGAAATGTCGTGCATTCTGTTTTTTCAAGCACCTCCCTTTGTCTGAGTCTCAGTGATGAAACTCCGCTCAGTGATCTGAGCACTTTGCCTGCTGCTATCACGCCAGACCTTCAACTTGTCATATCAACTCTTTTGCCAACCAATGAAATGAAGAGATTGACTGAAAAAAGCCATTGGCCAACATGGTACTCCAAAGCAAAACCCCGGAATACATTAAAGCAACCTTTCGCTATTTGGCATGAGACACACTATGTGCCTGATTGAATAGGGAATCAGTGTTGCTACCAAAATTAGTGTGTATCATGCTGTTATGCTAACCATCCTTTTGTATGCATGAGAAACATGGACAGTCTATAGCAGGCATGTCAGGAAACTTAATCATTTCCATGTAAATTGGCTGGCAGGAGAGAGTGCCCAACTCTGAAGTCCTCAGCAGGGTTAGACTCTCTGGCATCCATACGTTGCTACAGAGAGCCTAGATCAGATGGACAGGGCATGTTGTTTGCATTCCAGATGAGCGCCTCCCTAAACAACTGTTGTACGGTGAGCTCAATACAGAACAGTGCTCGCAGGGGGGGACAAAATAAACGATACAAAGACACTCTAAAAGTTTCTTTGAAAAGTTTCTCCATTAATGTTGCTGACAGGGAGCTGCTTGCCCCTAACTGCTCAGGATGGTACACTGCCATCACACATGGTGCTTGCATCGCAGAGCAGAGGACAATCACGGAGTTGCACGAAGGAAAGAATGCAAGACTGACCAACTAAAAATTCTGTTCACGTGTGCCCTACGTGCGGTAGAGTTTTGCACGCTCAAATCGGACTGTACAGTCACATGCAGTCACATCTGAATAAACATGTCTGACACTGTCATCATCTTCGCTAGTGATGGGTAACTAACTAACTGATTGAATAGCAGATCTATGATTATAGACGTAAAAGGCTAGGGCGGTTGGTGGTCCTCATTATGAGAGAAGGCAGATATAACAAACAGGCCACTACAACATTATTTATTTACAGACACTGATAACGGAGTGTGCTCATCAGAAAAGTATAGGACCTGAAATGGAAAGTATAGGACCTAAAATGGAACAGAGAGAGACGATCCAAATCAATGGAATGCTTGTCTGCCAATCTCCATAACTGAGCAGTTACGTGAGTAAATAGTGAAATTAACACAAACCCTGTTGGAAAGAACACATACGGTATTGAGGTGTCTGGACACCACAGCGAAAGAAACTATTACAGTTGGTCTTTTGTATGACACATCATCTGTCTTGATTTTATTGTATATTACTGCCATAAATATGTATAATAAGGCTATCGACATCTCTGTAGAGCTTGCCCAGGAATATTCTTGTAACATCTTCCCAGATTGGTAGAGAGTAGACAAGCTAAATTGCTTCAGATCTCAAAGTATGCCTGCATATCTGCTATGTCTGTTTATGTGTTTTTCCTTCTTTCCATTCATTCTGTCTGTGTAAATTGTTTGTCTTCAAGATGCTGACTGCCTACTCAAGCAGTTGCTTGAATGTATGTGTGGTTTCCCAGCATTATGTCCCCTGATAACTACCATCTTGTATGTGCAAATACATAATTTATAATTTATGGCAAATACATTCCTTTATTTTTTTTGACATTGGAGAAATGTCATCTGCCTTTAATTAATGTTGATATGTTTGTGTATGTGTGTGCTTTTCGTATATGTACTGTTTATATGTATATTTGTGGAGTTGTAGTATGTATGTGCTGTTTTTATGTGCACGTGTGAATTTTTGTATGTGTGACATTCACATGTAAGTGGTATTTGTATATTTATATGTGCATAACAGTTGCTAGTGTGTATGTGCGAGACATTTGCGTGTGCACTGTTTATGTGTGTGGCATTTGTATGTGTGGCATTTGTATGTGTATCTCTGGAATATGTGTGACTTGGGTAGGGGTGCATGTGCATTTACATATGCTGTTTGCATGTGTATGCATTTGCCAAGTATGTGCACTTTTTTCATATCTCTGTGTGTGGCATTTTCATGTGTATATATGCCATGTGCATAGTAGTGTTCTATATGTGTGTTCTGTTTGGGCTATTTGTATGCATGTAGCATTCTTGTACACATTTAGTGCTTTCTTAGATACAAAGAAGAGTGACAAAACTGATAGTGGGATTCCAGAATTATAGTTATGAGGAGATATTCAGAAAAATGGTTTACAGTGTCTAGAAAAGAGAAAAATTTGAGGTGATTAAAGGATTATAAGATAATCAAGGGAAAGGAATCAATTTGACTATAACAAGTTTTTTTCAAAATGCAGCCACCTACAAGAACAAGAGGGCACAGCTACAAATTAATTAAACAAAAATCCAGATTAGATGTTAGGAAATGTTTTTTTAGTCAGAAAGTGGATAATGTTTAGAATGCTTTGCCAAAAGGAAATAGTGGGAGCAGGGTCAGTTAATGAATTAAAAAATAGATTGGATGCACATAGTTATTTTTAGATCATATTGAGTAGAAGAAACTGGTTGTATACAAACTCTGTAGATCCTTCTAAACCAAGATAAAGAAGTTAACTTATATGTCCTTTTGTATGTGTATGCAGCATATCTGGTATGTGCTGTTTATTGATCGTAAATGTGAGCTGTGTGTTGACATTTCTAACTTAAATACACTTGCTATTCTATGAATGTATTTCTTTGTATGTATTTTACAAATATTTTTCTAAAGCTTTATATGTTTCATATCGTATCATGTGCCTCTTTCATGTGAGTTCAATCTTTGTTTGAATATGTAGATTGTATGTAGGGACGTTTGTATGTGTGCATTTTTAAAAAGAGATATCTCTCACCTTGGTGTCTGTGTAGATACACACAATTATTAAATTGATGAAATATTTGGTCTGTTTTGACATGCCTAAGTTAATCAAATTTATTTCATATTTTGTCTCCGTTTGTAATTGATCAAATCGATATCATGTTTTGTCCATGTTAGCACATGTTCAACGTGAACCCATAATTTGTCTCTGCTTGCACATATCCAAGTTAGTCCATTTTATTTCATATTCTGTTCATGTTTATCAATGTCAAAATTTATCAAATTTAGCTAAAATGTTATTGTCTTTGCACATGTTCAAATTTATCTCTCATTTTTGTCGCATTTGCACATTCTAACATATAGCTCATAATTTGGACAAATTTGTGCATGTAAAACGTATCACATATTTTGTCTCTGTTTATAGATGTCCACATTTATCAAATTTGTCTCACATTTTGTCCATGTCTGTAAAATTTATCAATATTTTGTCTGCGTTCGCATATGTCAAAAATCAATCTCATAGTTTGTCTACATTTAGATTTGTTAAAATTTGCAACACATTTATCAGATTTGTCTCACATTTTGTTATTATATGTCTTAGGTTCATCCAATATGTTTATGATTTTGTCCGTGTTGGAACATGTCTAAATTTATCAAACTTATTTTATATTTTGTCTTTGTTCATGTCTAAATTTATCATATTTATTACATATTTCATATTTTTCAAATGCTTTTACTAAGACAAGTGAGCAGCGAGTCTTGTGTATCTCTGTGTGTGTCTTTCAAATGTCAGTGTATGTATGTCTGTCTGCTTTGCGCTGTGGCTCCATGTTTATGTCTGTATATTTCAAATCATATATGTGTTTGTCTGTGTCTGCCTATCCTTCTGTTGGCATCTGTTAATGAATGTGATTCTGTCCACGTGTATGTATATATATATATATTAGTGTGAATGTTCATGACTATGTATGTCTGCCTAAGGCAATGAAGCTGCAGAAAAACTAGCAAAGTGTGGAGGAGCATTCCAACAAACAGACCTGAGCATCACGTATAATGAAGCCAAGACCATAATTAAAGCCAACTTCAGAGGAAAATGGACTGATCAACACCTCGACTTACGAAATGAGGATTGGGACAGATGACAAGTGTCCATGTGGGGAGCATGCTGAAATCAGGGAACAGATCCTACAAAGCTGCATGCTCAAGCAGGAAAAGATAGAACAATTCTGGCCTCGCGAGACAGATATGAGACAAAAGCTGTATGGAGATAAAACAGCCTTACAAACAACAGTCTCCTTTGTAAGAGAAACCGGGACCTTGATCTGAGGATATATGAGGATGAAGAAGTATGTCTGTCTATGCACACATATGTGTGTCCATGTCTGTTACTGTGTATGTCTATGATTCTGATGTATGTCTATATCTATTTACATCTATTTATGTTTGACTGCACATATATTTTTGTAAATGTGCATGTGTATATTTGTATGCGCATGTCTGTTTTCATGTCACTGTGTTTTTGTGTCTTTATCTGTCTAACTGTGTCTGTTTATGATGTTTTAATGTGTGCCTGTCTCTTGCTGTTTATAAATGTCCGCCTTTTTATGTGCATTCAACATAATCTGGCTGAACAAATCACCATACTGTAACAAAATACACAACCCTCAACAAAGACACAAATAATTTCTCTGTAGAATTTTATAATAATTATAGAACTTGGATTCCAAGAATAACTTTAACCAAAGTTTCTGTATAACCTTCACGGTGCCTTCAAGTCTCTGAGGAACCCTACACTAATTGAGGAGGTGTTGTCTGTGAAGTTCGTTTTGTCACACGTGATGAAAGTGAAAAAATGAGACTTTTAATATCCGTGTTATACTTGCGGAACTCTTGAAATTAACATAATGTGTCCTGGAACTTTTGAAATTAATATTATGTGTTTCCTGGAGCTCTTGAAATTAATATAATGTCTGCTCAAATTCTTGAAATTAATATAATGTCTCATGGAACTCTTTAAATTAACATATGTCTACTCAAATTCATGACATTAATATAATAAGTTTCCTGGAATTCTTGAAATTAATATCTCCTGGAACTCTTGAAATCATTATGTCTTCTGGAACTCTTTAAATTAACATAATATCTTCTCAAATTCTTGAAATTAATTTAATGTTTCCTGAAACTCTTGAAAGCAACATAATGTTTACTCAAATTCTAAGTCTCCTCAAACTTTTGAAATTAATATAACGGATTTCCTGGAATTCTTGAAATTAATGGTATGTCTCCTTAAACTCTTGAAATGAATTATATGCCCCCTGGAACTCTTGAAATTAATATAATGTCCCATGGAAGCCCTAAATACAAATGAATATATTATCTTGCACATGTCAAGATACTCTAGTAAATATAATAATAACTTTGGTCATTGTTTTTAATCTATGAAAATGTAGACCAATTTATTAGCAGCATGGAATAGTAAGGCTAAAAATAGTTCAGAACATCAGAAAATGGAAAAATAGCCGGTTAATCCGATACGGAAGTAGAGTATTGCCTGTTCTCTGTCAAAAACTGCAACTAAGTTTATTAATCACACGTTCAGATTATTAATCACAAGCTAAGTTTATCAATCACAAGCTAAGTTTAGAAATCACAAGCTAAGTTTAGAAATCACAAGCTAAGTTTAGAAATCAGGAACCAAGCTTATTAACCATTAGCCAAGTTTATTAATCACAAGCTAAGTTTATTGATCACTAGCTAAGTTTATTAATCACCATCTAAGTTTATTCACCACCAGCTACGTTTATGAATCAGGAACCAAGTTTATTAATCATGAGCCAAGTTTATTAATTACCTGGAGCAAAATGTATTAATGCTGAGGTGAGTTTATTAATCACAATTTGTTGTGAAACAACAAGGGTTTCACAAAACACCGGTTGCAAAACCCAGCTCTAAAACAAAGTTGTTGAACCAGTGGGTCCAAATAGTTTTGTGGAAGGTGAACACAAGTCCAGACAGACATTTAGAAGTGCAATAATTTGTCGAGGTCCATTATACTATAGGAAGGGGGTCGGGGACTGCAGTAGAAATGCAAATCAAATGAAAGGGTACATAAACCAGGATTGGATTAGGTTGAGGGTGGTCGCTAGGCTCATTGCAATGTTTTATTTTATGCAAATCAAATGAAAGGGTACATAAACCAGGATTGGATTAGGTTGAGGGTGGTCGCTAGGCTCATTGCAATGTTTTATTTTATGCAAATCAAATGAAAGGGTACATAAACCAGGATTGGATTAGGTTGAGGGTGGTCGCTAGGCTCATTGCAATGTTTTATTTTATGCAAATCAAATGAAAGGGTACATAAACCAGGATTGGATTAGGTTGAGGGTGGTCGCTAGGCTCATTGCAATGTTTTATTTTTTCTCAAACCATAGGTCCCAACCCTGGTTGTGGACTGACGACATTTATAGTTTTCAAAGTTGTATATTAATTTGTGAGCATGATATTTGTAGGTGATTATTGTTTCCACCATTTTTTCTTCTAGTATTATTGTAAACACAATAAAACACATTTTAAAATGTTCTTGGTTTATGTCAAAAATTTGTTAAATATTTGGAGGGAAAATATCTTTTTCTAAGAAGAATCAAATCAGTTTTTATCAAGTCAAAATTGATCGGTGTATCATCTATCATTGTGGATCCTAGATATTTTTGTTAACACGTTTCAGCAAATCCCCAAAATATTTTATAAAATGACTAAGAAGGTCACCCAAACTGTCACCAAGGTTACTTGTGTAAACAAAAAGTATTAATCTTGTCATTACCATTGGAAAAAATATCCTAAAGAAATCCAAATTTTGTGGACACCGAAATATAAACTTCCAGCCTCTCTTACGACGCTGATCAATCTTTCTTTAGCAGAAAAACCTGTGGATTCTGACGGCCATCATTCTTAAGAAGATTTACACATCTCTTTCTCTGATGTTCCTTGGTGTAATCCTAATGCCCATTCCGCTCTTTGATTTTCTGCTTAAAGACCTTCTTTAATTTTGAAAGGAAAATCTCCTAAAGACTTCAGCAACTTTACTGCCTCATTAACAAAAATTTATGAGCTTTGCAGTCTCAAGCGTGTTTGGGGAAATCTATCCACTGTTGATGATCAAACTACCAAGATTATGCCATTCTACAAAACCATCGCCTCGGCTTCCTCGAAGTCTTCCTGGAAACTGGTTGTTTTTATGGCAGCCTGGCTGATCAGGTGAGGGATCGACGTGATCCGAGTAGTGAACGCCACGTAGATGAAGCCAAGCATAGCAGAGACGCATAGAGGACTTCGGTCCACCTTCATCAGAATGCTCAGATGTGAGGAAAGCTAATGCAACCCACCACTTAACGTCCTTTTCAGGGCAAAGAAAAAGTAAACCTACTCATTGTGGGCATTGGAAACAATAAGAACAGACATACTCGCTTCCACAGGAAACCATTGGTTACCTGTCACGCTGTGGATTTCTCTTCGTGATCTTCAACAAAGGTTTCTAATGCTTCCTTTATTTCATAACCAGAGAGAAAAAAAAACGGGGTGGTAACAGCACAGACAGACCAGCACTTGTCACTGAATTGCTTCTGTTCCTAAAAATCTATGTTACCGCACTCCAGGCATACAAAATAGATGCTCCATCTCTCTCAGCAAATCATCCAGATTCTGGATGCTGATGACCGATGTAGCTCGCTGGATGTACACTCTCTTGCTCCCGTCGCATGCGCCCCACTCCGCTTGAACTTTGTTTTTTGTCGAAACTTTGCAGTCGGTAGATTGCTGATGGATCTGTTTCGGCGTCCTCATCCAACATCCGGTCGTTAATTGCTTTCAAAATGTCTCTCCTGTCCACCACTATCGTGCCCATAACGGGAGCTTGTGAAGCCAAGATGTCAGCTCTTGCATTGCCTTGAACTCCAACATGACCAGGACAGTAGATCCATGTCAACCTCTGGAGGTGTGAGGTCGCAACAGCTGATATCCACTCCTATCACAACAACGGGTCAGCTAGCAAGAACGTCAAGTACAAGTGCCTATCTGTGCCTGGATTCCCATCTGTGCCAGGGTGCCAATCTGTGCCTGGATTCCCATCTGTGCCAGGGTGCCAATCTGTGCCTGCATTCCCATCTGTGCCAGGGTGCCAATCTGTGCCTGGATTCCCATCTGTGCCAGGGTGCCAATCTGTGCCTGGATTCCCATCTGTGCCAGGATGCCAATCTGTGCCTGGATTCCCATCTGTGCCAGGATGCCAATCTGTGCCTGGATTCCCAACCGTACCAGGATGCACTAAACAAAAACGATGTTTTCAACTAAGTCAAAAAATCCACTATATACTAAGATAGTATCTGCAACAAAATGGCCAACCAAAAATGTATTAAATGCGCTAAACACGGTATATATATTAAGCAAGGGAATGTTCACCGTTTATTAGAGTCCAACAACTTTTATATGATTTTTGTCTTCATGTCCAAAGCAAGAACAAATCTATTTTTTCACAGTTAACAAGGAAAAAAAAAAAAGAAATTAAAACTTAACTAATTGATAACAAATTATGATAGTTTAGATTTAAAGACATAGAATTAAGATTTTTATAACAGCAAGGCGTTTATAAATCAAATCTAGAAAATTAATGAGAATTCGTTGCTATGCGACAACAGACTAGAAGGTGGTTAGCGGGTAAACCGGTCTGTCAATGGTTCTACTCTGGTGGGCTACAGTGAGTGATTTGGACTGTAACGGATTAACATGAACTCTTGCTTGTAAACCTGTGTATTTCCAGTTCATATTTGATACATTATCATAAGACAGTCCTCCACAATTGGCTATATCTATGCTGTGCTTTTCCAAAAAGCCCAACACAATTTATGCAAGCTTTGCAGCACTGGGACGCTTCATCGTGCAAAACTGTACGCATATCTCTCAGTTGTATCACATGGGAACGACCGTTACAGTCACTCTAAACTCGTTGTTGTTTTTTCTTAAATTTATAGAACCTAGATTGGTGCTTATACGTTATCATCATGTAGCATGTCCTTTATAGAACGTCGCTCCCATCACAGTCTGTCTGAAAGAAACTCGTTCCCTTGCCAAAACTCCAGCCTCCGCCACAGTCATACTCAGGCACTCCTGGATATCTTGGGGCCATCGTCTTCTTGGTCTACCCCTTCCTCTTTTGCCTGGCACCATACCTTCCATCACCGTTCTCTCAAGACCGTTGTGTCTCTTGATGTGACCAAAGTATTTGCATTTTCTAGCCAAAATGGAATTGATAAACTAGTTCTCCTCTATGCTCAACTCTTGCCGAATGTCTACATTTGTTTTTTTCTCTGTCCAGTGAATTCTGAGGATATTTTCCTAACATTTTGACTCGAAGGATTCGATTCTTTGTCTAGAAGTTTTAGTAATCGTCCATGATTCACAGCCTCAAGCTGCCACAGGAAAAACACAGGCTCTCTAAGACTTTTATTTTTATCATTTTGTTGGTGCCCTGCCATAATTTCTTCAGGCTGTTCAGTCTCTGCATTGCCATAGCTAATCTTCTTCTGATTTCTTTCGAGCAGTCGCCATTTTTGTCAATTCTGGAGCCCAGATATTCAAAATGTGTGACCTGATCTATTTCTTCACCACCCACTGTAAATTTATGCTCTCATTGTGTTTTATCGGTGGTCATTATCTTTGTTTTGTTTATGTTTATGAACAGGTTTTGATCTTTACTATGTCCATTAACGGCTGAAAGTAGCTGCTCTAGCCCTTCTGCCCTTCTTGATAGTATCACTGTGTCATCTGCGTATCGTAACTCTGGAATCTCGTACCCCCCAATCGTAAATGGGTCGAAACTTTCAATGTTCATCTTCTCGAACATTTCTCATTATACATTCCGCATATATGTTGTACATATAAGGTGAGAGGATACATTCCTGCCGGACTTCCTTTTGTACTGCAAACCAATCTGATGTTTGCCCAGATACTCGGACATCGGCTTGTTGATCTTGGTATAATCTTTCAATGAGATTGACTATGTGCAAAGGAAACCCCATTTCCTTCATGATTCTCCACAGATTTTGATGTTTTACCGTGTCGAAGGCCTTAGTGTAATCAATAAAACATGTGTACAGGTCTACATTAAACTCTCTACATTTTTCATAGATATTCCTTAAATTGAATATGTTGTCCCGGGTCCCTCTGTCTTTCCTAAAACCTGCCTGGACTTCGTAAATTTCAGATTCAAACCTTTTCTCTATCCTTCTTTTAAAGTATCTTGCTAGCGTGGCTGATCAGCGCGATAGTTCGGTAGTTTGTACACAGCTTCAGGTTGCTTTTTTGGGGGAGGGGAATATAAATTGATTTCTTCCATGCTTCTGGCCACTCTGCACTGTGCCATATCTGTTTACACAGCTTGTGGTAGACTCGAGCACATGCCTCTCCTCCTGCTTGTATTAGCTCTGCTGGGATATCATCGCATCCTGGGAACTTTCCATTTGTCAGGCTTTTAATTGCAGAGCGTACTTCTTCCAATGTTGGTTCAGGTTCTTTCTCATCCTTTGGTAGGATTGTAACTGAGCACTTTGTGCTATCTCCATACATGGTTCTGCAGTACTCTCTCCATCTATTCAGTATGTCTTTGGTTTCTGTTAATGTGTTATCCTCTTTGTCATTTATGACATGTGGAACCGGACGGAATTCCCTTGTCAGTGTTCTTATTGCTTTGAATGCATCTCTTTCTTTGCCTTGTTGTTGTAGGTTTTCTATATCCTTACACGTTTCTACTATGTATCTTCTTTTATCTTTTCTTATTTCTCTTCTAACTTTTCTTGCGCAGTTTCTATATGCTGTGTTGGTCCCTTTACTTCCCATTTGTTTTAATTATTGCCTTTATGCAATGAGTTTATACGTTATAGCAGTATATATATATATAAATATATCCAGTTGTAAATGGGTATCTGAATTACGGTTAAGGAAGGACACGGTAGCGAGGAGGATGGCAATTGACAACCCCAACTCACACAAGATGTGGCTTTAATACTGGTTTCTAACACTTCATTCCCCACCAGCAGTTAAGTCTGACGAAGGACACCTCCTTATCTATGTGCAGTCCTGTACATACAGTGTACACACCACAAGTCACGAAGATTCAACATAGAGCAGCGATCAATATTAAATAACGGTGCAGCGCACAATAAAGTTACGGAAGTCAAATGTTTAATGAACCGTTTTTATGTGGCTCGTGTGCATCATTGCGCCCATAAAACCATCTCGGACGTTATGAAAGCGATTGCAAAGTGTATACATTATCTAATCGTATATATTATTAAAAATCTAAACCACATTGTTTTCAGCTTATGTGCGTGCTCCCAGACCCTCTAGACTGCAGTCGGCCCTGATATAAACAAGTATGGCACAGTAACAGCGTAGGCAGCAGAATAGAGACAAATTCTACGTTACGGCCAAAAGCATATCATCACAGACCAAAAAAGAACAACAAATAAAAACAAAAACTAAACTAGCGAGATAAACATAACGACGCGGATCAATACATATAAGGAATAGAATACTAATTTGCTCAACCCAACAACAACAGGCATGGCCGAAGCACGCACTCATGCGGATAATCAACACAATCATTTGTTATTCTTGTTGAGTTTCTTCAAATTTGTAATCAATAGAGCCCGTGATCTTTATTCATATTGAACATATTTCTCTTCATGCATACTCGATTCATGTATGGTTACACAGTCCTTCTTCAGTATAGGCACGTCTCGTAGATCAAATTATTCGTAAAACAAAAACCCTTTTGTTTCCGCTTACTCACTAAAATGTACTTTATTCACAAAACATCTCGCTAACTGCAAACAAGGACTATCCTTGTTCAAGCGGTCCCATATATATCATTTGGGCAGACTCAATCGGAGATCCGGGTTCTAAAACATAAACCAGCCTAGGGTTGGCATTCAGATCCGCTTGATGGCTCATGTGGCACAGAATAGTGCATTGTTTTTTTTCTTTCATTACCCGTAGCACAGGAAGCCATTAGGACACCACATCTCACTGATTTGTGAATGTTCTACCTTTAATGTCCCATAAGACATTTCGTTGCTTGAGAAATGTCTTGTTTCTGCTTCAGACCTGTGTTCTCGCTCATGTCCAAATGATAGCACCATTTCGCATCATCAGCTAACAATATATTATTTTATCACAGCTACTGCTGGGTGGCGGGTGAGGTGAGCGTGGCCCCGCGGTTTGAACCCAGGTCGTCTGATCATTGGCGCATTCACTCAAGACCTTGGGATTGTGTAGGGTTTTCTTCTACTGTGGATAAAATAAGAACCAAGCCTGCACACTGTATGGTGTAGAGTGGGACAAGCTGTATTTATTCCTCAGTCATATAATCCTTGATGTGAGCCCCAGTAATTATAATACACACCGTATTGGTAATGATTGATTGAAAACTATTTTGAAATTTCCGGTGTCGTCAGAGATGTGGTACTGATCTAGCAATTTCTGTCAGTTTGTATCTGTTCAGATTTCTATTAGTGTTAGCAGCTAATGAAATTGTTATTGGCATTAGCTGAAGCCTTGACATTGATGTCTCATTCACATCTGTTCTGTCATCTGTGCTAGTAACTCAGAAGGAAAACGTACTTGTCACAATTTTCAGCACGGCTCGTTCTGTTTTTGTTTAATACAGTAACAATAAAACTGGTGCGCAAATGAACATAAGGGTTATCAAATTTGACTTGTGCTGTCTGTTTCCTGTCGTCTTACATTCAGCTGTATCTTTAGTTCAAGTTTGAAAATATAACTTATTTTGTAGATATGTCATGATTATTCTTAAAAGAAATCATGACCACCAACGTACTGGCTTCAACTCCCCCCACCTTTAAAAAAAGTGGAAGTTTCCAGAACACTACAACGGCTAATTCGTCAGCTGCGCTGCAACACTGGAGCAAGAGTCCGACCTGATTACAGTCTTTCGGGGAGATTCTCTTTATTATCTGCTGCTCGACAGGGATGTGTCATGGATGCGTCCTCGCACCGACCTTACTTTCATGCGCCGTGGACTGTATTCTCGGGTCCGCTGGGCTATGAGCAGCGTAGATTGCAAAACCTGATCAACTTAGCAGAGACGTGATTAAAAATAATAAAATGTAGGAAAGATCATCAGTCGAAATGTGTGATGAAATCTCTTAAGAATGAAGAGGACGCTGTCTTGACGGATAGAAATTGTGTAGAGGAAGAGTGTGAGAGAGATAGTACCGACCACTTCCCATAAAAGATGTAGTTAATACAGAATATCATGATACTGTAGAACAAAAGGAACAAAGACTTGAAATCAGACAATAATCCCAAGACTGGATGAGATCACCATAGAAGGAACGTCTTTACACTGGTTTAGAAGACTCCGTGGAGTTTGCATACAACTAGTTTTTGTCTTGTCTTTCTCGTAACCCCAAGAGGTCGTATGGACACCCCTCAGCATGTGAGGGATGATAATATATATGTTAGGAGGCTGTGTGGCCCAGTGGTGAAGCGTGCATTTCGCAATTCCAACGCACCCGGTTCGACTCACGTTTGGTTTTTTTCGCTCTTCATCGTACGGAAAGATATGGCAACCTACCGTACTGCACATTTGCCAAGAAACTTATAACAGCCAATTAGGATGGCGGTCATAAGAAGCGACAAAGGACATGCTACTTGCTTGTATATATATAGCTAATGTACTCAACAAATCCCTTATATAGCTAATGTACTCAACAAATCCCTTATATAGCTAATGTACTCAACAAATCGCTTATATAGCTAATGTACTCAACAAATCCCTTATATATCCAATGTACTAAACAAATACCTTATATAGCTAATGCACTCAAACAATTCATTAATGAAGGTCGAATGCCTTTCCAGTGGAACACATCAAAAGTAATATTGATTCACAAAAAGGTGACATAGAAAAAAACTGGCCAACTACCGTTCGACCTGTTTGCCTTTATCCATGTACAGACATTTTGTAAGAGTGATTGTGAGCAGACTTGAGAAGCAACTTATGGAAGGTCAACCACGGAAGCAGACATACTTCTTGGTAGGTTACTCAACCACGGAAGCAGACATACTTCTTGGTAGGTTACTCAACCACGGAAGCAGACATACTTCTTGTGAGGCTACTCAACCACGGAAGCAGAAGTACTTCTTGGTAGGTTACTCAACCACGGAAGCAGACATACTTCTTGGTAGGTTACTCAACCACGGAAGCAGAAGTACTTCTTGGTAGGTTACTCAACCACAGACCCACTCTACAAAATAAACCAGTTAGTGGAGAAAGCACGGGATGTACATATGCTTTTGAGCCTTATGTGTGTGACCTATGAAATAGCCTCCGATAACACTGAAATAACTCCAGTGGTAAATGCATTGATAAATCAGGATTTTCAATAGCCGCTGATAGAAGAGATACATGGGAGTTGCCCAATAGAGATCACCTTATTTTACCAGCCAATCAACATACGAATACCACGGAGCTTCCGTCAGGGCGATACAATCTACCCCAACTCTTCACATCTGGATTTGAGGAGGTCTTGAGCAAAGAAAGCCATCAACATAGACGGAGACATGCTGGCCCACATGTTTGCTGGTGGCGCAGCAATGCTCAGTCACATCTTCGGGGAGGCTGAGCAATGCCTAAGTGCTAGTAGAGTCGATCTTAACCTACATGTGTTAGCAGCCCAATACAATACTTAACACTTTAAGTCCACAAGGGGAGGTCAGGCTTAGAAATTATCCCTCACAATAAGAGAATTCATTCTTCTTCTTCTTCGTCGTTCGTTCTCAATCTCCCACTACCAAACCCTGAAAGGGCTTAAGTAGCAGAATGTAGTCCAGAGAACGGAATGCGTTGTGTCGTAGTTTACAGCTTGGCTGCGATATTTGCACCTTTCGGTGCAACACATCCGACTTCAGCAAGCATTTTTTAAGTACCGGGTTAGCATTCCCTCTTCGATCCCTTCTCCTTAGCCAGTCTGCCCTGCTGCAGCCTGTTATCCAGGATCACCGCGTGGAGGTGTAGAAGGGTCTTGGCAGCTTTGGTTCGCTGGCCCTGACGCTAGCAGTCAGCTATGGGTCGCTGACCACTGCAGCTCATGCGCTGCTCAGCATCTTGATCCCAAGAATTCATTCAAACTCTCACAAAACAAAACGTGAAATTACACGAACAATAGCAGCAGGGTGGCTCATTTCCAATTTTACCAGACCAATACTTCAACAGATGAGACATGACACGACAAGAGCTCACATCTTAAACAGCATGACCAACAATGTTATATGTCTGCGAAGTATAGAACCTACGAAAAGCAAATGCTGAAAATCTTCGAGTTGTTCAAAGGCAATGAATGGACGAACAATGGCAGTCACTCTGATGGGCCGAATTCATAACACATAAAACAGGTACCCAGCCACCTTCAGTGGCGTCCTTAGATACTGCAAGACAATGGACTGGGCATGTGGTGCGTATGTCTACTAATGAGATAGGCGGATTTAGCTCTAGCTTTAGATCGCTTCTCGGGGAATGATGGGGCTCACCCTGGGGGCCACTCTTCCCCTGCTCTCTCTTCTCACCTCACTCTGTTTCATTTGACTCTATCCTACAGTCATACTCTTGCACAACTTTCACACGCGTCCTCATGGTGAGGCCCTTCCATTGCACTTTGGTTGGGCTAGCTTCTGAGGGCGCACAAACCTAGCATAGGTACATGCAGACGCACACATGCATCCAAGCACTGGTATATGAGTCCTGATATCGCCCAATGGACTACTGTCTGGGGTGGAAAATGGCGCGCCTCCGCCAGTAGAAACTAGTGAGGCAAACATCTAAGCAACAACAACAACAACTAATGAGATAGACACGAGCCGTGCCGACTTGGTGGCCTTCACCTGTAAGGATGTCTACCAATGAGATAGAGAGATGACGCGTGTAAACTCATTGGATCAACATGGTGCTCCAAAGCAAAAGACTTTAAAAGTTTAAAAAGTTTAAGCAACATTTGGCTACTCGACAGCAGGCACTTTATATGCATAACTGAACATCAGATTGTAAATTATAGTTTCATTTCTCAACAACTAGGGACCGTTAGATAAGTATTGGCCGTGTTGAATAGAATATAAATCAATCAACCCACCAATTAACCAGCCAATCAATCAACCATTCATTCAACTAATTAGTCAATTAATCAACCAACCAACTAATCAATCAACAAATAAATAAATCAATAGATCAACCAATGAATCAAACATTCAACTAAACAATCAATCAACCAACCAATCAGTCTCTACAGCTTCTGTAACATCAAACAACGTATTCTGTTTTACACACATAACAGGTCAAGATCGCCTCCTACCAAGCCCTGCTGTCAGGAATGAAGTGTTAAGAGACTTTTCTGTGCTAGGTCTCACCTGTTAATGAAGTCTGCTGACCAGTTTTCTTCCATATTGCCTTTCCTTCACAAGCAATGAGCCATGTAACCATTTACATTTGGGTCGACTGGAGTGAATAAATAACGGGAATCAAACCGCACACTTTTGCTGCTAGAAGTGAGCGCTCTACCCTTCCATCACTTAGACGGTGGGATACGTAGCATTCATGCGAGGAACGTCATCAGGATACCAGCACAAGATGCACCGTTAGTAATACCTAAACAAGTATACACTACATACAAACCTTCTACCCTACAGCAAATGCAAAGCAGTTGACCGGTCTATCTTCCCATTTTTATCCACAATGATTATAGATACAAGCGTGTACATACAGCCGGATAACATTTACAGCAAACAAAAGAAAAGAAAGTCAAGTAATAACCTTTTCGGATTCCAACCACGGTCCTCCCAGGTGACGGATGCTCAAAAACGTATAGTTAGGGAAATGCCCTTTAAAACTCAAGTACATGGCGTCCGGTACGTGAAAGGCCGTGGTGCCAATCGTGTCTTCAGTACATAATTCTTCTTCTTACGCTGTCAGACGTAGATCTTTATCTTTTCGAAAAAAGCAGCGGTCATCCTGAGGCTGTCGACACTGCCATGGAGCTTGTCTAGTGTTGCCACTGGTGATGGCCACATCTGCTCTCTCTGGTCCTCGTATGTTGGGCAGTTTTGCAACAAATGCTCAGCGGTCATTTTCCCGGTACCACACGAGCATTCGTCAGTGCCACCTTTCTTCAATTTGTTGAATAGGTGGTACCTCAGTCTATTGTGGCCTGTGCGAAGTCTGAAGACCACGACCTGCTCTCTTCTGTTCAACTGGTAATATGCATCGTTTTTTGTGTAGCCAGTATGTTCTGTTTCCCATTTGGTCATGTATCTAGCTTTAATAAGCCGTTTTGACTCTTCGTATGTCATACTAGTATCTGGTTGTGGTAGTCTTGCACCTTCTTTTGCCAGTCTGTCTGCCTTCTCGTTGCCTTGGATGTTGCAGTGAGATGGAACCCACTGTACCATTATTCTTTTTGGTGCGGACTGCTGGCATAGTTGACAGAGTACTGCTCCTAAATCATTAAGTTCAGTATTTTTCTGGCTTTTTAGTGCTTTTACTACGGCCAGGGCATCTGTAAGCAGGACTATATGGCTTTCATTCCATTTACCTGTCACCATTTCTTCCACTGCCGCCCTCAGTGCCTCTGCCTCCGCTCTGAAATTGCTTGTGTATTTTCCAGTTGCCAATGATAGTGTTATTTTTCTGCCATTTGGTAGGCTCCGGAATACCCCTGCCCCTCCGTTCTGTGTTGTGTTTGTTACAGAACCGTCGGTGTATGCATGGGTCCAGTCCATGCTTCGGTAGTTTTTCGTTATGTAGCTCAGGGTTGTATTTCTTCTTTCTTTTTCAGTCTGGCAGTTTTTGTTTCCAATACCTGGTATATTTTCTACCACCTCTGGAAATATATGCTGCCTCCAGGTAGGTTTTCGTACAGTAGGGATGGGCTTTGGTGTTGTCAGTGCGCTCATGGGGTCTTCGTGCATCTTTACTTTGGCTATTTCTGCAAAGTTTCTCCGCTTTAGTTTCCCATTTCCGAAATTGTTTAGTCTCTGGAGCATTGGGTGGTCTGTCAGTCTTCTGAGTTTCTCTGCTTGCTGCTGGGCACCGCAGTCTCTTCTGTCGGTCATGGATTGCAGTTTTGTAACCTTTTCAAGTTCTACAATTGGCGTTGACTTCATGCCTCCTGTTAGGGCTCTCATGGCTTGATTTTGGAGTTTGCTAATTTTATCGAAGTTTGCCTTTGCTGCTGTTGTCCATGCCGCAATGCCATACTCGAGAACTGGTCTCACTCTTCCAGTGTACAGTTTTTTTAGTATTCTTTCGTCGGCTCCCCAGCTTGTGCCAGCAAGTTTCCTCATGATTGCCATTCCTTCTCTGGATCTCATTCGGTTTCTTTCGATCTGACTTTTCCATGTCATGCGCCGATCAAGTGTGACTCCCAGGTAGTTTGGGTTGTCGTTTGGCTGCAGGTATTTGCCGTTAAGACTTAATTTGATTTTTTGGGGTTTGTTTGATAGCGAGAATATCGTACATGTCGTTTTTTCCTCGTTTATTTTGACCAGCCATGAGTTCGCCCACTCTTCCAGCGATGTTAGGGCCTAATGGACCCGATTACTTGCTATGGTGAGATTCTTTTCAGAGGTCCACATAGCCAGATCGTCTGCAAACATTGAGCTATGCACTCTGCTTGGCATATTCTCTGTTATGTTATTTATATACACCAGGAAGAGTGTGGGTGACAGTACTCCCCCTTGGGGTACTCCCTGCTCTAGTGTCACCTTTTTGCTCATCTGCTCTTGTATTTGAACTCTGGCTGTTCTGTTTTTAAGGTAGTGACTGATCCATCTGTACATTTTCCCCACAAACTTCACTTCTTCGTAGCTTGACTTTAAGCCCCTCTTTCCAGACTGTCAAATGCCTTTTCTAGATCCACCCAAACCGCTACTGTGTGTTTTTGCTCCTGGTAGGCATCTTCTATTTCCTGGGCTATGAGGATGACCTGATCCTCAGTGGATATGTGCTGTCTAAAGCCTGCTTACTGTGGAATTAGTATGTTTTTTTCTTCCAGATGCCACACCAGTCTGGCGTTTATCATACGTTCCATCAGTTTGCCTACACAGCTCAGTAGGCTGATAGGCCTGTATCTATTTGGATCTGTTTTATCTTTTCCTGTCTTTGGTACTTGTACAAGTACTGCGTCTTTCCATGCCTGGGGTACAATACCCCTTTTCCAGCTTTGGTTCAGGACTGATAGTATTTTCCTCTTTGCTGTTTGGCCCAGCCCCATCAGCATTTCGTTTGTTATCCCGTCTTTTTCGGGAGATTTGCTTTTCTTTAACGTTCTCATGGCCTCTTCCATTTCATTAATTGTTAGTTTTGCCATCATATGCTCTTCTGGTGCCATATTGATGTTGTCGTGCCCCTTTTGCTTTTCACTAATGTCTGTATGCCTATCTGCAGGGACATCAATGTCGTTTGCTCTGGCGTAATGTTCAACAAAGGCGTTTGCTGCTTTTTTTCCAGTGAGCATGTTGTCACCCTGCTTGATTGTAATTTGTTTGTTTGATATAGTTTCGTCATTCATGGCTCTGACTAACTTTCATAGTTTGTTCCCTTCTTTGTCTAAATTGAGGCTTTCTGTTTTGTTTTTCCAGCTTTCTCTTGTTGTTTGGTTTAGAGTGTATTTCGCCGTGGTGGCTTTGAGGGCGATATTTGCCTCCATTGATTGTTCTCGCTCTGCCATGTTCCTAGCATTTGTGACTTCGTCTTCCGCTTTCTGCAATTCATCATTCCAATAGGGCTTACAATTTTTCCTAGCTCCTCTTGGGATGGTTTCAGTGGCAGCTTGCATTATTGCTTTGCTTAGGCTTTCCACCATCGGCTTCCTTTTGTTATTCCGTGTGTTGATGGTTTCACACAGCCCATCTGTCAGGCTTGCAAATCTGTCCCAGTCGGCTCGTTTGTAATTCCAACGTGGGAGCGGTTTTGTTTCCTGTGGGCTTACGTCCATATCAACTTCTAGCCTCATTGGCCTGTGGTCGCTACCTGCCAATTGGTTTAGCAACTGACGGTCTATTTTGTGGTGAATGTCTACCGTGGAAAGGGCCAAGTCTGGAGTAGAGGTGGTATGCCATGTTCTAGAATAGAAGCTAGGGATATCCTCCGGCCTATTGATTAGATAGAGATTTGTGTCTATCTCCCAATCTTCCACTTCGTCACATCTACTGTCTGTGTCCGAGTATCCCCATCTCTCCGAGTGGCTGTTGACGTCTCCAGCTACTATGCAGTTGGAGTCGTTGACTTCCATGCTCGAGAGCGACAGGTCTTTGTTTGGTGGTCCGTACAGGTTGAAGATGCGGTTCTTCGTCTCTTGAGCCATTATGTCAACTCCTACAATTTCTGCTTGTCCGGTGTGATTGACAGCTACCGCGCTACTCGGTATGCAGTTACGTGTCAGTATCAGAACCCCTCCTTTGTGACCTTCTCTATCCAGACGGAAGGTCTTATATCCTCTGAATGAGAATTAATGGTTGCTGTTGAGGTGCGTTTCTTGGATACATGCCACGTCAATCTTACCTTTATGCAGGCGATGTGTTAGGGAAAGCTTTTTGTTAATGACTCCCTCCGCATTCCACTGTAGTATTTTGAGGTTCTTGTGTTTTTGTTCAATAGTTTTTGCCCATCACCATGTGCTTCGACTCCACAACACATGGGTGGGTGACCACCAGTAGCTATGGTTGGGCCCTTTCGAGGCATGAGGCCCGGCACTCTCGCTGCCTGGCGGGACTCCACAGGATGAGCGCCACGCTTTTTTCTATTAGGTCGTACTATCATCATACAGCGATATACGTTGCACTGTGTTACTTATTAAGCCTGTGGCCCAGTGCATCCACTTTAAACAGGCGTTTCTGTACGGATGCCCTCCTTAGCCTTTGGCTGTCCCCAGCCTATCTGCAAGGCAGCAGTTGTTTGTGATCAGAGTTGTCTCTCTTATGGAAGTTGTCTTACAGGACTAACGAGTCTTCACTACTCGTGTCAATAGGGTGCGGTGATGATATATGAGATATGATATGTACTATGTACTGGTTTGTACTATCCCGGAAGAGAGGCAGTCCAGTGTGTCTGTATCCCAGGATCGTCACGTCCTGCCAGAAACGTAGCATATGCATGTGAGTGGGGTATCTCTTTGCTCCCTTTGTTTTCTAGGCTTCTCTGCAGTGATGGTACGCGTAGCATTCCCCGCCACCTGGGAGGTTGACACAATAGGGCACATGTGCAATGTCCGCTAGCCTGCATCTCTTCTGCGTCCATTGGGATGACTGATAGCATACAGAGGTAGAAAGCGAGGCAGGAGTGCATTTAACCAGGAGACAAGCCTGGTAATGTCACGGAGATGTTGTTCGCCTGGTGTGCGGACATATCTCATGGTCAGGGGCTGAGTCTTGGCAGTTCACAGTGAGGTGGCTGCTCTACTGCTTAGGACACCCCGACCAAGAACTAAGTCTTCTACTGGTGGTTTTGCACCTCATCTCCGTATGGGGTGAATATCGAGCAGCTACCCGCCCGCTTTGATCGGCGTACTGCAGAGACCTCTTTCTGCGGCTTGACCGGGTGGGGCTGAGGCGCGAGCCCCAGGTCCCGACCATATCGTAGCCTCCCATCGCAGTGGTGCTGAGATTTTTGGCGGCATTCCGGTTTAGAAGCGTTCGGCCATAATCCCTCACATGGTAGCCTCGCGCCATTGGCTTATCAGCCTAGTACGTGAACCAAATGTCTGCGGCTCCTCTCGAATTGAGATGGATTACCGTAGCAACGCCCTGTCATTAGTAGGGTAAAACTGACCTGTCTTCCGAGGGTCTAATACCAGCACCCGTTCACTATTAGACCAAACGAATCAATTGAGGGCTTTTTAGTCAGTCAATGACCAGATGTCTGGAACCTGCGATTTCTGTAGGGTTAAGCAAGGTTACTGTAGCAGACGCTTTTTCATTAAAAGGTTAAAAAACTGACCTGTCTTCCGTGGGTCTAATACCAGCACACGTTCCCTATTAGACCCAACGAAAGTGCTCTCAATCTGTCAGTCATTTTACAGTGTTGGCGTGTTGAGTCAAATTAAGCCGCAGGCTCCACTCATGGTGGTGCCCTTCCGTCAATTCCTTTATCAAACACTGAATGCAGGCCAATCGAGCCACAGAGAGCTTAGCCCCCTGATTTCCGAGGGTCTAAATCCAGCACCCGTTCCATATTAGACCTTACGAGAGTGCTCTCGGCCTGTCAATGGTGGCCGTGTTGAGTCAAATTAAGCTGCAGGCTCCACTCCTGGTGGTGCCCTTCCTTCAATTCCTTTAAGTTTCAGCTTTTCAACCATATTTCCCCCGGAACACTTTGGTTTCCCGGAAGCTGCCCGCAGAGTCATCGAAGCAACTCCTGCGGATCGCTAGTCGGCATCGTTTATGGTCAGAACTACGACGGTATATGATCGTCTTCGCGCCTCTGACTTTCGTTCTTGATTAATGAAAACATTCTTGACAAATGCTTTCGCAGTAGCTCGTCTTGCGGCCATCCAAGAATTTCACCTCTAACGACTCATTATGAATGCCCCTGTTTGTCCCTGTTAATCATTACCTCCAGTTCCGAAAACCAACAAAATAGAACCGAGGTCCTATTCCATTATTCCATGCACCATTATTCAGGCAGCCGAGGCCTGCTTTGAACACTCTAATTTTTTCAAAGTAAACGCGCCGGCCACCCGGGACGCTCAGCGAAGAGCACCCGTGGGAGAGAGCTGGTAGACGGTAGGGTAGGAGACAACGGGCAGTTAACCGGCGCGAGCCGGGCCGCCTGCCTGCGCCTGAGATCCAACTACGAGCTTTCTAACTGCAACAACTTTAATATACGCTATTGGAGCTGGAATTACCGCGGCATCTGGCACCAGACTTGCCCTCCAATAGATCTTCGTTAAAGGGTTTAAAGTGTACTCATTCCAATTACGGGGCCTAGACAGAGTCCCGTATTGTTATTTTTCGTCACTACCTCCCCGTGTCGGGAGTGGGTAAGTTGTGCGCCTGCTGCCTTCCTTGGATGTGGTAGCCGTTTCTCATGCTCCCTCTCCGGAATCGAACCCTGATTCTCCGTTACCCGTTACAAACATGGTAGGTATGTCACGTACCATCGACATTTGATAGGACAGACATTTGCATGATGCGTGGCCGGCACATGAGGCCATGCGATCAGCACAAAGTTATCCAGAGTCACCAGTGGGGACGCCGCAACCCCGCTAGGGGAAACGACGATTGGTTTTGAACTTATAAAACCGCTCTTTCCGTGAGGGTCGGAGCTTGGTAGGCATGTATTAGCTCTAGAATTGCCACAGTTATCCAAGTAGGATCGTGTCATCTAAGGAACCTAGACTGATTTAATGAGCCATTCGCGGTTTCACCGTGAGACAGTGTGAACTTAGACATGCATGGCTTAATCTTTGAGACAAGCATATGACTACTGGCAGGATCAACCAGATATATATCGGAGACGTACGAACCACACACACCGGTCGGCGGAGGACGGATGTGTAAAAAGCCTCACTAGGACGGCCGCAGGGACCGACTGACGGACGGACGGTTGTTCCGTCCATCACTCCGTCGACCTAGGACCGCCTGACAGGGGCCCTTACACACACCAGCCGACCGACCGACGGGGCTCGCTCGGGGAGGGATGGCAGCGCTCTGTGCAGAACGGATCCCAACGGCCCCGTCGATGAATTTCACAGGGACTGGAGACGATTTTTGTCTGCCGGACTGCCCTTCTCCCAAGGGTTGTTCGGGCGAGGACAGGGCCTTTAGGCACGATTCCTGCTTTCCATTTGCCGGTCACAAGCTCTTTGCGAGAGAATGACCACCAGCGAGACGAACTGTCGAGGTCTGCTATAAGCCTTCGAAAAACCACCACTGACTATCAAAGTTTCTCGATACGGGCCACAGTAACGCACCGTTGCCAGTGGTACGACACCACAAATTTTGTCCTGCTAGATGGCCGGGGAGAGGCGGGCGAGCGTTTTCGGCAAGCCCACGCTATCACTCCATCTGGCGGGACTAAGATCGCTGTTCCAATACTGGATGAGAGTCAATCGCGGCGGCGAGAGACCAACCCCAGATCTTCAGTACATACGAGAAGTCAGTAAGTAGGTCACAAGCTGGTATGTTATAGCTGAAAAATGTAGTTGGAAGTTTATAAAGGTGTCATTATGCGGTAGCAACACCCAGCTTTGTGATTACGGCAGCAGACGCTGTGTACGTCGGCAGCAACATCCAGCGTTGTGATTACTGTAGCAGACGCTGTGTATCAAATGCATGTGCGCAGTACAATTACATAATTGTCCGTGTTTATGAGTGTCCAACCAAAGAACAACGTCCAGTGCGTCTTCTTGTTTGTTGAAGTTGGAATGGGAGGAGGCCTTTTTGCCAAGAATATTCATATGGATAATAAGGGAAAGCGTTTGGTTTACTGTAAGAAGTGTTTGTCTCGTAAAGCAGTACATAACTGATTCGATGCATTTTGTCACGGATGCTCAAAAATTGCTGATAATGCCCGACCTGGTCGTCCTGTTCAGATCGCAACAGAATCATCCATTCGGATGGTAATGTGGAATTGTTTCGACCTTAGCGTCCATGCGGTGGGTGAGATTGTAGTGATTCGAGCTGAACGACCAATAACGACAGCCAGTGTAGTAACTGCAATAGGGTGTTCGTATAGTTAAGCCTACAGCATAATGTATGATAGATTGAATTTCCGGAAAGTGTGCAAATGGTTGTAACCTGCCAATTGACTGGTGAACACAGAATGAACTAATTGCATCTGTCAGTCCAGTTACTCTTTTTGTATGCAGATGAAGAAAAATACATGCTGCACAAGAATATGGGTTTCCAATTAAAACAGACCTAGTTCTTAGTCGACCTGTAGTTCTACAGATGCCCCTGTTCAGGTCTCAGTGCTGGTATGAGCTTAAAATAGCCGGGAGAAGAATTTCTTACTTAGTGGGCTAGGCTTGAGCAGCTGAATACTCTGCTGAGTTGGGTTGTTAACTGGTGTGCGAGTTCATCTAAATAGACTCAATCACTAGAGCAAAGTAGACTTGCAGGCTGTTAGACGCCATCTGTGCAACTCTAAACAACACAACCATGACCGGCGTTATGCCAGGTCACACAGTTAGTCGCCTTTTCCAACATGATCTCTGTGAGGTAGCGGTGCTGTTCTTGTCCTTGTTATATAACAAAGACCGCAACAGAACACTCGGGATAGACCTAGTCAATTATGTATTTTGATTTAGAGATGTTTATTAGCATTTGTTGTTGTTGTTTAATGCTAACAATGAGTGTTTACTCATTTATACGCCCTAAAAGGGGAGTTGTAGTAGCTTTCTTCACATCCCGAGCGCGCTAAGAATGTGGATTTATGCCCTCCAGGCGGGTGTGCTATGCTTGGCTTCATTGCGTGATACTCACTGCTATGGAGATCACGTCGATCGTCATCTCGTCAGTCAGACTGCTTTGAAGACGGCCTGTTTCCAGGAAACGCTTCATGTGTATTGTCCTTGACCCTGACACGAAGGAGGTAACTCTTCACGTTTATTGTTAAAATTACTTTATCACACTTCTCTCCCTTGTTTACGATGCTCACTGTTGAAATCGTTACAAATTCATGTTACAGATAACATTTCTGTCGAGACTTTTGATCGCAATCGTTCCATCTCCTCTGTATCAAACGTTCCATATCATCTGTACCAATCCTTTTATCTCATCTGTACCAACCCTTCCATCTCTTCTGTACCAAAAAATGTTCATCTCATCTGTGCCAATCCTTTCATTAATTCTCTACCAACGCTGTCCCCATCATTCTACCAACCTCACCCCTCTACAAACCATTACTTCGCCACTCTACCCACCCTGCCATCACCACTCTACAAACCAATACACAACCGCTCAACAAACCAATACTTCACAACTCTACCAACCAATACTTCACCACTCTACCAACAAATACTTCCCCACTCTACCAACCAATACTTCACAACTCTACCAACCAATACTTCACCACTCTACCAACAAATACTTCCCCACTCTACCAACCAATACTTCACAACTCTACCAACCAATACTTCACCACTCTACCAACAAATACTTCACCCCTCTACTAACCAATACTTCATCAATCTAGAACCTATTACCACTCATCCTGTGCTCCTATAAACAACTTCCACTCCTCCAATAATCACTCATCAAGTACTCCTAGAATCACTCATCCACTCCTACAGACACTCATCCAATTCACCAATAATCACTTATCCACTACTCCTATAATCCCTCATCCACTCCTTCTATAATCACTCATCCCATGCCCCAGTAATCATTAATTCAGTCCTACAATAATCACTCACCACTCATATACTCACTTATCACCTCCTCCAATAATCGCTTATCTAGTCCACCTAGAATCACTCAACCCCTCCTACTATAATCACTCATCTACTCCTTCTACAGTCACTCATCCTCTCCACCAATAATCACCCATCCACTCCTACAATCATCACTCCTTCCGTGCTTCAATAATCACTCACGCAGTCCTACTATAATCACTCATCCTATCCACCAATAATCAGTCATATACTCTTCCTATAATCCCTCATCTACTTCTCCTATAATCGTGCATCCTATCCACCAATACTCACTCATTCAATCCTCCAATACTCAATCATCCACTCCTTCCTGAATCAGTCCTACTATCCTCCAATAATTACTTATCCCCTCCTCCAAGAATCACTCGCCCCTCCTCCAATAATCACTCATCCAATCTCCCTATAGTAACGTATCCACTTCTTCTATAATCACTCATCCAATTCACCAATAATCACTCATCCTTTTCAATAACAATTCATCCCCTCCTCCAATAATCACTCACCCCTCAAACTATAATCACTCACCCCATCCTCCAATAATTAATCATCCCCTCCTTCAATAAACAGTCATCCTCTTCTACAATAATCACTAATCTCCTCCTCCTATAAAAACTCACCTCCTTATCCAATAATAATTCATCAACTCAACCTATAATCACTTATCCCTAGACCTATAATGCTCATCCACTCTCAGATAAATAGTCATCCACTCCTCCTAAACTCCCTAATGCTCCTAAAATCACTCATCCTTTCCTCCAATAATCACTCATCTCATCCTTCAATAATGACTCATCCCATTCTCCAATAATCACTTATCCTTCGATCTGAAATTACTTATCACCCCTCCAATAATCACTCATCCACCCCTCCTATAATCACTCACCCACCCCTCCAATAATCCCTCATCCCCCCCTCCAATAATCACTCATCCCCTCAACCTATAATCACTGATCCACCCCTCCAATAATCACTCATCCACCCCTCCAATAATACCGCGACCACCCCTCCAATAATCACTCATCTATAACTTCAATAATCACTCATCCACCACTCCAATAATCACTCATCCCCTCAACCTATGATCACTCATCCACCCTTCCAATAATCACTCATCCACCCCTCCAATAATCACTCATCCCCTCAACCTATAGTCACTCATCCACCCCTCCAATAATCACTCATCCACCCCTCCAATAATCACTCAACCCCTCAACCTATAATCACTCATCCACTCCTCCAATAATCACTCATTCCCTCAACCTATAATCACTCATCCACCCCTCCAATAATCACTCATCCACCCCTCCAATATTCACTCATCCCCTCAACTTATAATCACTGATCAACCCCTCCAATAATCACTCATCCACCCCTCCAATAATCACGCATCCACCCCTCCAATAATCACTCATCCCCTAAACCTATAATCACTCAGCCAATCCCCTATAATCAGTCATCCCCTCAACCTATAATCACTCATCCAATCCCCCAATAATCACTCATCCACCCCTCCAATAATCACTCATCCCCTAAACGTATAATCACTCATCAACCGCTCCAATAATCACTCATCCACCCCTCCAATAATCACTCATCCACCCCTCCAGTAATCACTCATCCCCTCAACCTATAGTCACTCATCCACCCCTCCAATAATCACTCATCCACCCCTCCAATAATCACTCAACCCCTCAACCTATAATCACTCATCCTCCCCTCCGATAATCACTCATTCCCTCAACCTATAATCACTCATCCACTCCTCCAATAATCACATCCCCTCAACCTTTAATCACTCATCCACCCCTCCAATAATCACTCATCCCCTAAACCTATAATCACTCATCCACCCCTCCAATAATCACTCATCCCCTCAACCTATAATCACTCATCCACCCCTCCAATAATCACTCATCTACCCCTCCAATATTCACTCATCCCCTCAACCTATAATCACTGATCCACCCCTCCAATAATCACTCATCCACCCCTCCAATAATCACGCATCCACCCCTCCAATAATCACTCATCCCCTAAACCTATAATCACTCAGCCAATCCCCCTATAATCAGTCATCCCCTCAACCTATAATCACTCATCCAATCCCCCAATAATCACTCATCCACCCCTCCAATAATCACTCATCCCCTAAACCTATAATCACTCATCCACCGCTCCAATAATCACTCATCCACCCCTTCAATAATCACTCATCCACCCCTCCAATAATCATTCATCCACCCCTCCAATAGAACTACTCACACTCTCTCCTCTGCGCACGCCCCTCCGTTCTAACAGTACTCACTCAATACCACCCCTCCTCCCCCTACCATTATCAGATTATAAGTAACCGTAGAATGTGTCAATCAGAAAGGCTGCTGGTCCGTCTCCATGGAGATTAGAATAAACACTTTCCCTTAAAACATAACGTCTCTCATTGGTCAATTATTGGCGTCAGAACTGGCTCGGGGCTGCAGCGGAGATGTCTCGGCTCTATTGATAAGGACTCGGCTAAAGGTGGAGCAGGGTGTTGAGCGGAGATGCATGTATTGATCCTGCAGCTACCTCATGCTTATGTGGCTTCCAGATTTTCTCGGTCGGTCTGTCCACCAGGTCGATGACGTCAGGAGCCGGGGTGAACCAAAAAGGGGAGAGGGAGGGGGGGGGTGTTTATGGATTTCTTCTGCCGTGGTTAGGTGTGTGTGAGTGAGGGGGGGGGGGGGGGGGGGGGTAGAGAGAGAGAGAGAGAAAGAGGCAACAATGGATAAAGAATAAAGAGGAATGGAGACATATAGATACGCGGGGATATGTCACTGCATGCAGACACAGGCAAGGACAGACACAGACTGAGAGAAAACGAGACAGACTAATGTGATAAAACCATCTGGAGAAAGAGTGAAATAGATACGTGGACAAGAAGTGAGAGAGAAAAATCGGCAGGCAGACAGAGAGGAACGGATAGATAGAACATGCAGACATAAATAGACAGATACATAGACTGACAGACATTTTGTCGACAAAGCGACCGTCGGAGCGATAGCTAGAGCGTTTATCTTTATTTTCTTTTATTTCTCCGCGTCATCTCTTTTTTTGTTCTTTCAACACCTCTTTCTCTCTCAGTAAAATCTCGTATTTTCTTTCTTTCATACATCTTATCTCTCTTTCCCCCCTTTATCTTTATTTGTTATCTGGTTTTTCTCTGTCTGCCTGAGGTATTCTTTCCATCAACCTCGATCTCTCTCTCTCTTTCTTTCTCTCTCTCTTTTTTTCTCTCTCTCTCTCGCTATCTATATATCTATGTCTGTCTCTCGCTCTTACACACGTGTACATTTGGATGTAACAATATTATTTAATGAAAATACAGCGTACACCTGTCATACTCAAATCCGCAAACAAACACTCTCAAAGCAGACATCTAAGAATAAACCCCACTACGGGTATGCTCTAACATGTAAATGTAGCGAACAAGTGCCATTAATTAACAGACAAACACCAGTTGAAAGTTCTCAATCGTAGACACAGCGTGAGTGCGTTTATCCAAAAATAACTCACAATCCTTGCTTGTAAATCAGGATTTGTTTCCCCTTCTTCTGCATGAACATTTGTCACTCTTCTCAAAGTACAGCACTACAGTCCGGCCCGGGAGAGAAGCGACCATGCTTAACAAGCTGTGGAGAACCGATGAAGACCTCGAACACAGTCCCCTTCGTGAACCTCACCGGACTAGAAGCATAGCCTCAGTTAGTCGATGGAGAAGTCGGCTAAAAGTAACTCGTTCACATTTATTTGTGTGCAAATGTTGACATCTTTGTTGGAACATTTTCTTTCAATCCTCTCTGTCCATTATGGTATGTGTTCGTTGTTTTTACTGGAAAAAATTATAGCTGTTGAACACTAATGTAAATTGCTAATATTTGGCTCTAAAACATGACATGAAACTAAGAGTGTCACGCCCAGATTGTTCTAAACTAATGTCAAACTAATCCAACTATATAGCTGGGTAACATGGCATGCAACTAAGCGTATTACGTCCTGACTGTTCAACACTAATCTAAAATCGATTCCACTATATCGACGGTTCTTAACCTGTGGATCGAGAACTCCTGGGTGTCCGTGAGTTCTTTTCAAGGAATCTGCGAAGGCTTGAAGAAATGTCAACTTTTACATTTACAATAAAAATATGAATATGAAAAATAGAAAGACAAAAACAGGGACAAATACAGCAACAGGTAATTTAGACAGCGCTCACTTAATTATATAAATAACGGCTCCCCCCCCCCCCCCCGGTGGTAATTTGAGCGGTTGAGGCATGTTATCGTACATCCTGCACGGATCGTAGACCTCTAAAAACACCACCACTTAGCCAAATATCAAAGGATGCGTACCAGACATAGTCCAAATACTCGTCCGGAAGACAGAAACATTTTTCCCGTGGTTGGAAAAGATAATCAGTGGCGCGTTTGTTCGTGTCCTTTGTCGCTAGAAAAATGAAATTCAGTAAGACAATTGGCTGAGACGATCTTGGGAAAGATATTATAAGTAACATAGCGTTGTATTTCAGTAAAATGTATTTTGGCTGAACCTCATGGTGGATCGCTAGCTGAACCTCATGGTGGGTTGCTGTTTGAACTTGAAACCCAAATGTTCTCAAAATGATGATAGGAGTGTATCCAATTCAATGCAGAATTAAATCTCTTCCAGTCAGCTTAAAAAGCGCCGACCGTATAGCAAGAAATGTACGTCAATTGTCTTCCAATAAAAAGGCCCAGAGGATTATCAACATTTTATTAAAGCGAGGCTACGAAACTCAAAATTGCGAAGACATTCCAATAGGAAACATGAAACATAAAGAATGTCATTCAGAGAGCATCAATATTTTTCTAAAGTAAGGAACGGGAGCATTGGGGAAAATAAGACAAATGTAAAAAAGACTGCAACTGGTTATAACAATGAAAATGCAGTTAGGGTCGCATTTTAAGTTACTAATTTAATAGCATAAACCAGAATCCAGCACACAATAGCCGAAGAACGTATATTACAATCTGCAAAAAACTATGGTTTCTGCTTTGCTCAACGTGAAAGCTACCAAGGACATTTCCAGTATATCTTTGTCAAATGATACAGTTAATTATCGAATCGAACGATTTCAGACGTCCCTTTATTGTGCTCTGCCGCTGGGCCAAAGCTCAGATAATACAAACAAAGCGTTCTTACTGTGGCACGTAAGATATGAGCACCTATAACATATTTCCGAAGATAGGCTGTGCAACAGAGAAGAATTCAAAGTGCTTTAATGCAGGTTTATACGATAAACAAAGGCAAGGATAATTTAGACTATAACAAGTTTTTTCCCCAAAAATACAACCGCCTACAAGAACAAGAGAGCATAGCTACAAATTAACTAACGAAAGGTCCAGATTAGATATTAGGAATTAATTTTTTTTAAATGAGATAGTGGTGAATGCTTGGAATGCATTGCAATTTAAAGTAGTGGAGGCAATGACAATTAATGCATATAAGAATAGATTGGATGGGCATGGCTTTTAGAGCAAGGAAATGCAAATTAAACTTGTTGTATACAGACTCTGCAGAGTCGTCTAGACCAGTATAAAGACGTTATCTCCTCCATGGTGCACACCACGGCTTACGACGAATGTCATAGCTGAAGCGAGTTTATCATAAAGCAAAACTTGAATTTGTTGAAATACGTTGGCACAGGCGGGGTACGTGAAATATCTGAATAGCTTCCTGAACAGAACGTTCAGACTTTAGAACAATCAGTCTGATGAGACTCTAGAACAATCATTCTGATGAGATTTTAGAACAATCAGTCTGATGAGACTTTAGAACAATCAGTCTGATCTTTAGAACAATGAGTCTGATGAGACTTTAGAACAATGAGTCTGATGAGAGTTTAGAACAATTATTCTGATGAGACTTTAGAACAATCAGTCTGATGAGGCTCTAGAACAATCAGTCTGATGAGACTCTAGAACAATGAGTCTGCTGAGACCCACAATACAAATACTTCTCAAGCATACAAAAGAGATTTAGACCAAAAGTTGCGAGAGAAGCTGCAGTAGAACAATGTCGGTTTCGAAATTAAAATAGAACAAGAGAAACAATTTTCTGTTTGATAACTAAGAAATATTTAGAAATACATAATGCCATTTATATTTGCTTCATAAACTAACAGAAGGCTTGTTGAGTCCAACATGGGAAAATAATCATTAAATGTCTCCAGAAATAGCTTTAGATCACTGTTGTTGTTGTTGTTGTTGTTCTTCTTCTTCTTCTTTTTCTTCTTCTTCTTCTTCTTCTTCTTCTTCTTCTTCTTCGTACGCTGGTTACAGCAATATACGTTGTTAAGCCTGTGGCCCAGTGCATCCGATATCAACAGCGTTTCTGTAGGGATGACCTCCTTAGCCTTTGGCTGTCCCCAGCCTATCTGCAAGACGCAGTTGTTTTTGGTCAGAGTTGTCTCTCTTGGGGAAGTTGTCTTGCAGGACTATCGACTCTTCCCTACTCGTGTCTATAGGGTGTGGCAATGATATGATATGATGGACTATGTACTAGTTTGTACTATCCCGGAAGAGAGGGACTCCAGTGGATCACTGTTTTGCTATCTTGTTTTATACCTGGCGACCACTTTGATGAATTTCGTCAGGGTAAATTGTGCTTATCGTTCACTAAAATCAAACTTGAAAAAAAAAACTGCGCAATCGCCCACCGAGTCTGTGTATGTTGTTTGTATTTAATCAAATGAATGAAATGGATGAAGCCATGATAACTTTAAAGAAAAAGAAATCGCCCGGAAAAGATGGGGTAACAAACGAAATGCTGATTGGGTTGGGCCAAACAGCAAAGAGGAAGTTACTATCAGTCCTGAACCAAAGCTGGAAAAGGGGAATTGTACCTCAGGCATGGAAAGATGCTGTACTTATACCAATACCAAAGAAAGAAAAAGATAGAACAGATCCAAATGGACACAGGCTCATCAGTCTACTGACCTGTGTAGGCAAACTGATGGAGCGTATGATAAACACCAGACTGATGTGGCACCTGGAAGAAAAACACATACTAATTCCACATCAAGCAGGATTTAGACAACACAGATCCACTGAGGACCAGATCACCACTCTCATAGCACAGGAAATAGAGGATGCTTACCAAGAGGAAAAGCATACAGTAGCGGTCTGGGTGGATTTAGAGAAGGCATTTGACAAGATGTGGAAAGAGGGACTTAAAGTCAAATTACAAAGAAGTGCAGTTTGTGGGAAAATGTACAGTGGGTTCCATCCCACTGCAACATCAAAGGCAACGAGAAGGCAGACAGACTGGCAAAAGAAGGTGCAAGACTACCACAACCAATTACTAGTATGACGTATGAAGAGTCAAAACGGCTTATTAGAGCTAGATACATGACCAAATGGGAAAAAGAACATACTGGTTACACAAAAAACGATGCCTATTACAAGTTGAACAGAAGAGAGCAGGTCGTGGTCTTCAGACTTCGCACTGGCCACAATAGACTGAAGTATCATCTATTCAATAAACTGAAGATAGGTGGTACAGGGAAAATGGCTGCTGAACATCTGCTGCAAAACTGCCCGATATACGTGGACCAGAGAAAGCACATGTGGCCTTCACCAGTGGCAACACTGGACAAGCTCTATGGCAGTGTCGACGGCCTCAGGATGACCGCTGCTTTTTTCAAAAAAATACAGGTTGACGTTTGACAGCATTAGAAGAAGAAGAAGAAGGATGTATCTTCATGTAGCACGTCCTTTGCAGAACGTCGCTCTAATCTCAGTCACTTCTGAAAGACACTCGATTTTGTGTCAAATCTCCTGCCTGCTCCAAGGTCATGCCCAAGCATTCCTTGACATCTTGGTGCCACCGCCTTCTTGGTTTGTCTCTCTTTCCCGGCACCATTACTTCAATTACCGTTTTCTCAAGACTGTTGAATTTGTGAATTTATGAACCAGTTCTCTTCTATGCCAAACTCTTGTCGGATGTCTGTATTATTCCTTGTTTCGGTCTATGGTATTTCAGAGGATCTTTTTATAACATTTCGAAGGGCTCGATTCTCTTCCTTGAGGTTTTGGGTAACTGTCCATTTTCCCCTGCCGTATACTGCCATAGGAAAAGCACAGAATCTCAAAATGTTTTCTGTTGTTGGTTTGCTGATATTCTGCCAGTTTCCTCAGGTTGTGTTTTAATACCGCATGTCATTATTGTGCTACCGCCCACCTGAAAGCTAAAACCTCCCCCCTAGTGGTTGGTAACGCCTATGTTGAAGAGTCCTGATCTAGATGGTAAGAACATAAGACTGCTCAGTACAATGTATTGGAACAAAGTGCGCCAGCGACATCAAGAAAGATATGCTCTCCAAGTCTTGTCTTATCGACTTGAGCCGTGAGGCGCCGTAGGATGCCATAGTTTTCTGCCCAGGGCCAGACGTGTCGCAATATTTCCTATCCATCTAGTTCTCGGCCTGCCACGGTTGCGAAAACCCCAACGTCGTGCGTTATCGGCGCACAGGGGTAGTTGGTCAGGATGCATTCACATTAGGTGGTCGAACCAATTCATTCTAGCTTCATCAATATATTCAGAGCAGGGTTTTGCTTCAACTTTTCTTCTCACATCGTCATTGCGCATTCTGTCTCTCATCCTAGTTACGTTGATTGTTTTCCAGACTCATCTCACATGTCGTGATCTTTGTCTCTAGAGTTTTTGTTAAAGTCCATGTTTGGCACTTGTAACAGAGAGTTGGCATGAATATACTGCTGATCAACATTCTTTTTGTGGACATGTTTATGTTAGGGTGTTTCAATAATGGTGACAGTTGGTATGCAATCACATTAGCTTTTTGGCACCTGATCTCAATCTCACTATCTAAACCTCCGTCATGTGTGAAAACACTGCCAAAGTACTTGAACTCCTGCACTTGTTTGATCTTGGTCCTGTTAATGTTTATGTTTTCAGGCGATCTGCTTTTCTGCACAGTTTCTGTTTTGGATGTCTTAATTCTCAAACTGTATCTTTCACACACAGAGTTGAGCGCAGACAGATGTTGCTGCAGATCATCTTCACTCTCGTAAAGTAGACATTGATCACCTGCAAAAAAGAGTCCATTCAACTGATCCTTTCTTCTACTGAATTTCTTGGCAGATGCTCCAATTCGTTATCATGTCCATATATGTGTTAGAAGAGGACTTTCTTTCACCCCGGTTGTTATCTCCCTTGTTTCGGTCAGACCATCTGTTGTTCTAACTACTTTGACACCCATGATACAGTGCTCTAATATTCTCTAATAGCTGACCATGTACTCCTTAGTCGTCTAGTATGGCCCATAGTTTATTTCTGTCTACTCTATCGGAAGCCTTTTCTTGAACTATGAAAGCCACGTTGAGTTTCCGATCGTATACTCTTCACGTATAGATGTAAAACGATAAGTGAGACAATGATGTGTATTATCTCCTTGTCTCTCTTAATATATATACTTAACAAATATTCAAACACATAGCGGGGAGGCCAGGGCTTGTCACCTGGGAAGGGACAATGAATAGCCTTAAATATGCGGATGATATAGTTTTGATGGCTGAAGTGTGCAGGAATTGCAGGGGCTTAAAAGTGGCAAGAAACCATGGATGCAGATTAAAATAGAAGAAACACTGCTGGAACAGGTACATATTTTCTCATATCTAGGCCATTCAATAACGGAAGAATGCAGGTGTGAAAGAGGAATCAGAGAGAGAATAGGTATGGCCAATATGGTATTCAACAACATGCGACGCACACTGACATACAAACAGATCAATCATACATTAAACATGAGAATTATCAGGTGTTATGTATACTCGTCACTACTTTATGGTGCAGACAACGTTTTAAGTGGGTGGATAACATCAGGAGGTGGAGTGGCAGAAGCCTGTACGATTGCACCATTACGCAAGAGATAGATCATACTGGAGATCCATTGCCATCGACCTTAAATGCGGAGATGTCGCTTGAACTGAACTGGTGGTGTAGCTCGAGTTTACCCTCGCTGACGTGGTACCATTGTGTGATAGACAAAGAAGCATTTATTGCTAAAAAAATAACAGAAAAAAGGAAAACTAACCTTGAATGATTCAGTCAAAATTGTCAATTTGATAAAAATCAAATTGAGAAACGAGGTAAGAATTGAGTGACAAGTTAAGAATTGAGAGACAGTGTGATTGAGAGACAATGGAAGAATTAAGAGACAAGTTAAGAATCGGAAGACGAGGCAAGAATTGAGGGAAAGGTGATGTGTAATTGACAGCATCTCACCCACGCTGTTCTCCGCTACTCTCACATGAGTCCTACTAAGCGTCTGGAAAACATCGCAAATAACTAAATGTATCACATTCTGACAACAAACCTTCACAAACACATATTATCGTCTTTGGGGAACCATGAGTATGTATAATATCAACGGAAATATTATAACGGTCCTTTAACATCTGTATGACAATGCGTCTAGCCCAGTTCTTGTGAATGGGAGGCGAGGGGACTTGTTTCGCACATCAGTTGGTGTGAGACAGGGGTGTACACTCTCTCCAACTTTTTTCAATATATTCTTTGAAGGAATTATGAGTGAGGCACTTGGAGGTCACGTTGGTACTGTCAAGATAGGGGGCCGAACGATTACCAACCTTCGTTTTGCAGATGATATCGACGGGTTGGTAGGTTCAGAAGCAGAACTCCAGGAATGGGTCAGAAGGCTAGATGAAACAGCTCTTGACTATGGTATGGAAAGACAAATGTAATGACCAACAACGCCACGGGCTTCAACAGCAGGATAAAAGCTAATGGTCAGGAACTCGAAGTAGTTGATCGTTTTAAATAGCTGGGGTCGATTATCAGTGATGAAGGATCAAAATGTGAGGTGTTGGCCAGAATAGCACATACAATAGCGGCGCTTGCACGGCTTAACAAAATCTGGCAAGATAAACGGTTAGCACTATGCACGAAAATCAGATTAATGCGTACACTGGTCCTGTCAATATTCCTATATGCGCGTGAGACATGGACAGTTACAGCTGACCTTCAACGAAGGATACAGGCCTTGGAGATGAGATGTTTCCGAAAACTTTTAAACGTCACGTACAAAGATCGAGTTACAAATGAGGAAATACGAGATAGAATTACAACAGCAATAGGGCCTTTCGAAGACCTCTTGGCAACTGTCAAAAGAAGGAAACTCGCTTGGTACGGTCACATATCGAGATAAAATGGTCTTGCAAATACGATCCTCCACGGAAAGGTGCATGGCAGACGACGAAGAGGCCGGCCCAAAAAGAGATGGGAGGACAACATAAAAGAATGGACCAGTCTCCGACCAGAAGAGTCACAGGCAGCGGCATCTGACAGAGAGGGGTGGGGTGGGGTTGTGAGGATGTCTTCATGTATGCCCCAACGACCTCACCGGTTACGGGATGACCTTACCTGACCTGACCTGATGTGCTACTAACGAATGCACATGGTGTACTGGGAAAATGACCGCTGAACATCTGCTCAAAAATTTACCAACATACGAGGACCAGAAACAACATATGGCCATCACTAGTGCCAACACTAGACAAGCTGTATGGCAGTTTCGACAGCCTCGGGATGACGGCTGCTTTCTTTGAACAAATTCAAATCGATGTTTGACAGCGTACGAATAAGACGAAGACGACGAGGAGGAGGAAGAAGAAGAAGAAGAAGAAGAAGAAGAAGAAGAAGAAGAAGAAGAAGAAAAAGAAGAAGAAAATACAACTTACAGATTTCAGAAATACATTTAACTCTCATAAATACATTTAATTTTCAGAAATACAACTTGCAGATTTAGGGATTACATTTAACTCTCAGAAATACAGCTTACAGGTTTTAACCAACAAAAAAATAGAAAAAAAAGAAAAATGTACAACTTACAAACCTCAGAAACTGCACAAAATGAAGTCAACTTGGTATGTAATTCTTGCCAGCAAACGAGCCACACCCCATCGTGTTATCGGAGCCAGATATGGAAGCCGTGAATAAGCACACTGAAGTCTGCTAAGCATGTCTTAAGAAGCTACTAAGAAGCTTTGGACATGGGGCCCGTCACCTCAGCTCGTAGAAACAATACACACCAAAACGTGAAGACCTCTCGCTCTACGCGTCATTATGGAAGCCAGGTTAATGAAAACTTTGACGTTGGACTTTAACGAAACAATGACAAAAATACTCACAAATAAACAATCTCTGAGACTTAATCAAAACATATATCTATCATACTAGGGCCCTGTCAATGAACCCTCTCACCTCAGACACAGCTCTGGCAGCTCCATCTAAACGTCTAAGCGTGGCGCGAGCGCTGTTCATGCTGGTTTAGTTGAGTTGTAATAGCGACCGCAGCTTTTCTGCGATTGGTTAACGAACTTCGTGCGCGTTTACTGAATGCAGACGACTGTGACATTCTCCCTCCACTTTTCAGGACCCGGAAGCGATAAGGAAATGTTATGCCAGAGGTACATCTAGCTAACCAGCGGAGGTCTTTGTTGTTGTGTGGTGTAACTGTTTACTGTGGAGATAAACGTTTACAAGGTTTATTCAACTGGGGTTCTCCAGCTTGCTCGCTAATGTAAGTGGATAATTTAATGTTTTCTTTTGTCCTTGTTGAGCGAGATAGATATGTATCTGTAGCTGCCGCAAGTTTGGTGTTCTAGGCTGATTTGAGCGTTTCGTGACGCTCTTTTTTGGCTTCATGCACCAGTTGATCGCATTTTCCCTCAACTGGCCTTGATTTCGTTCCATGTGAAGTATAGAATGACAACTACAGCTGACCCAGTTCAGGTAGCATGTATCAAAAACAATTAAAATGTTCTATGTAGGGTGTACTTGTGTTCAGATTAAGTTTATATTTCTATTTCCGTTTCCATGTTCATTGTTTAGGTTTGATTGACAGCCTTATTTATTTCATGATGAAGACCTTTTGGTTTTAGAGCATTTATTTGTGGATCAGCAAGACGCTAACAGTACAGATAGATCTAGAGCAGACAATATCATTGTGGGTATGTCTCTTCATCGTTCAGAGTCTAAGCTTTTTGTTAGATCGTGGTTGTCTTCTCGCTATCTTGGTCTTTCCCAACTGTCAGCTAACTACAAATGTACAGCTGAGTATACTTGAGCGTGTGGCAACAGGACGCGCACAAACTGACTGATACCTATTTAACTGATTAAACTGGGCGACACACTTTGATCAAATGTATGCCTCCGAGATAAAATTAGCCACTTCTTCAAGATGTCAAGGTGCTGAACACGAGTATGACAACGAAAACGCCAAAGTAGCCACTACTTCCGTCAGATTTTAAGTTAATCAGTATATATATATAAATATGTCATCATCATCATGAAGCATGTCCTTTGTAGAACGTCACTCCCATCACAGTCTATCTGAAAGAAACTAGTTCACTTGCCAAAACTCAAGCCTTCGCCACAGTCATACTCAGGCATTCCTGTATATCTTTGTGCATCGTCTTCTTGGTTTACCCCTTCCTTTTACCTGGCACCATACCTTCCATCACTGTTCTCTCGAGACCGTTGTGTCTCTTGATGTGACCAAAGTATTTGCATTTTCTAGCCAAAATGGAATTGATAAACCAGTTCTCCTCTATGCTCATCTCTTTCCGAATGTCTACATTTGTCTTTTTATCTGTCCAGGTTATTCTCAGGACATTTTCGTAACATTTTTACATGAAGGATTCTTCTTACGCTGTCAGACGTCATGAAGGATTCGATTCTTTGTCCGGAAGTTTTGGTAATCGTCCATGATTCGCAGCCATAAGCTGCCACAGGAAAAACACAGGCTTTCAAGACTTACTTTTATCGTTTTGTTGGTGTTCTGCCATAATTTATTCGGGCTGTTCAGTCTTCTGCATTGCCATGGATATTCTTCTTCTGATTTTTTCTGATTTATATATGGCTTGGCTTGGCTTGGCTTGGCTTGGCTTGGCTTGGCTTGGCTTGGCTTGGCTTGGCTTGGCTTGGCTTGGCTTGGCTTGGCTTGGCTTGGCTTGGCTTGGCTTGGCTTGGCTTGGCTTGGCTTGGCTTGGCTTGGCTTGGCTTGGCTTGGCTTGGCTTGGCTTGGCTTGGCTTGGCTTGGCTTGGCTTGGCTTGGCTTGGCTTGGCTTGGCTTGGCTTGGCTTGGCTTGGCTTGGCTTGGCTTGGCTTGGCTTGGCTTGGCTTGGCTTGGCTTGGCTTGGCTTGGCTTGGCTTGGCTTGGCTTGGCTTGGCTTGGCTTGGCTTGGCTTGGCTTGGCTTGGCTTGGCTTGGCTTGGCTTGGCTTGGCTTGGCTTGGCTTGGCTTGGCTTGGCTTGGCTTGGCTTGGCTTGGCTTGGCTTGGCTTGGCTTGGCTTGGCTTGGCTTGGCTTGGCTTGGCTTGGCTTGGCTTGGCTTGGCTTGGCTTGGCTTGGCTTGGCTTGGCTTGGCTTGGCTTGGCTTGGCTTGGCTTGGCTTGGCTTGGCTTGGCTTGGCTTGGCTTGGCTTGGCTTGGCTTGGCTTGGCTTGGCTTGGCTTGGCTTGGCTTGGCTTGGCTTGGCTTGGCTTGGCTTGGCTTGGCTTGGCTTGGCTTGGCTTGGCTTGGCTTGGCTTGGCTTGGCTTGGCTTGGCTTGGCTTGGCTTGGCTTGGCTTGGCTTGGCTTGGCTTGGCTTGGCTTGGCTTGGCTTGGCTTGGCTTCGTTCGTTCGTTCGTTCGTTCGTTCGTTCGTTCGTTCGTTCGTTCGTTCGTTCGTTCGTTCGTTCGTTCGTTCGTTCGTTCGTTCGTTCGTTCGTTCGTTCGTTCGTTCGTTCGTTCGTTCGTTCGTTCGTTCGTTCGTTCTTTCTATCTTTCTTTCTTTCTTTCTTTCTATCTTTCTTTCTTTCTTTCTTTCTTTCTTTCTTTCTTTCTTTCTTTCTTTCTTTCTCAATCTCCCACTACCAAACCCTGAAATGGCTTAAGTAGCAGAATGTAGCCCAGAGAACGGAATGCGTTGTGTCGTAGTTCACAGCGTGACTGCGATATTTGCACCTTTCGGTCCAACACATCCGACTTCAGCAAGCATTTTTTTAGTACCGGGTTAGCATTCCGTCTTCGATCGCTTCTCCTTAATTAGTCGACCTTGCTGCAGCCTGTTATCCAGGATCACTGCGTGGAGGTGTAGAAGGGTCTTGGCAGCTCTGGTTCGTCGCTTCTTACAAACGCCAACCTATATCGCTAATCCAATCTATTTATAGTCGTAAGTCTGCATATCACGTGGCAAGTTTGATCATTTGTATATTCGATATTTCTGTAATTTCTATCATTGTCGGCCATAACCAGAACAACCTCTACTTGTTATTTCCTGTGCCACAACCCCACTCACAATTTAGCTCATGGATTTTCTGGTATTCTAAAGAATGTAGCCACGGAGAGTATCATGTTGGTCGTTGGAGGATATTACGCAACATTTAAATTGTAAAAAGTTGCCGTTTTGGCATATGTTTCTAAATTTTTTTTTTTAATTTCCAAGTTTAGTACACGAATAGAGGAACTTTATTCCTTTGCCATTACTGGAACGATATTATAGAACGTTAAGGAGTGAAAAAAACATTTGAACAATATATGTAAAAGTCTCTATGTGAATAGCCAATGCACATTAAGAACAAACGCAGGATATTCCGAAAAAATGTCATATTAGGACCGGTGTACGGCAAGGTTGTGTACTATTCTCTTTACTGTTTATCAGATATACAAGTATATGTAATATATCAGAAAGCCAACAATAATTGAAGAGGCAACCCACCGCAGTGATGACTTAAATGAAGTCATCTTTACTGATGACCAAGCAGTAATAGCAACCTCAAACATAACAACTGCAGGAACATATAAACAATCTTAATGAGGCCTGAACAGATTCCGGTAGAAGAATCAACATTGAAAACACCGACGTAATGATGATTGCAAGAAATAAAACACAAACAAGTTTATTTGCATAAAATCAACTAGTAAAAACAGGCAAATATGTCACGTACTTAGGTAATTTAATTGGAGTGAATGGCACAGGAGTCACTTAAATCCAACACAGATGTAATGAAGTAAGTCAAAGCATTAGGCAAATGTTCCCAATATTACAACGTCAACACGTTACAATGGGTACAAAAAGAACACTATACAACACGACATGTCTACCCACAGTGCGCTAATAAGGCCACAATTGGACATTGATAAGTAAAGATAAAAGAGACATTGTAACAACAGAGATGAAATGTTTTCGCAGAATGCTTGTAGTAACAATAATGGATAGAATCAAAAACGAAGATATTAGGAAACGACTAGTTACAACACCAGTGGTAGACCTCATCAAGAGACAGCAAACCAAATGGTTCCACCACGTGACAAGTCAAACACCAGATAGTATCCCTCAGAAAGAAATGCTATACAGATACATTGGATTCAAAGCCAAGGGCCGACCATGCAAACGATGGAAAGCATAAATAACAGAAGCAGTAAAGCTCCCGATGTACGAAGCACATACTACGGCCCGGTCAAGAAACCTCTTCATAACCTGACGCTGAAAGGCACAAGCAGGACACAAGTGAAAAAAAGAAAGAAGAAGTACTAACATTACGTAGAACTAGACGTGCCTACTTTCTAAAAATACAATACGCCTATTTCTGCTACCATTATACCAAAATTAACAGACTGCATTAAAAAAATATATATTTATTTGTGATTTTTCAGACATTCGTTAATCGTAAAACATAACAAAAGATGCCCACAATGATACACAAATAAGGGACATGGACTGTATTGGCAAAACAGATCTTCAAAAAAAGAACAGACGTTGCTAACCTCAAATAATATCGGGATTTAACTGAAGAAAAGAATCATCATAACTCATGTGATAATTGCATTGAGGTGCTGAAACATGGATGAAAAAGCTTTGAAATGCTTGAAATGTGGTGCTACCATAGAATGCAAAAATTGAGTTGGACAAAAGGGAGATCCAAGGACAATGTCCTCACTGAGGTAGGCACACAAAGACAATTATTGCAAATTTTACTGGCACACAATATGATACATGAAAGTCTTCTCACGAATATTTTAGGGGGCATAAACAAGGTGTTTTTGTCGTTGGCGAAATGAAAAGACTAGCTCAGATAACGTTAAAGCCAGTTTCACAGCTAATTACATGGACACCTTGGAAACAGAGCACACTGGCTACACAAAAAATGATGCTTATTAGAAGTTGAAAAGTAGAGAGCAGGTGGTGGTCTTCAAGATCCGCCCAGGCCACAACCGACTGAGGTACCATATATTCAATAGATTGAAGATAGGTCCTACTGATGAATGTATCTGTGGTACTGGGAAAACATCTGCTGCAAAATTGCCCAACAAACGTAGACTAGAGAAAGCATATGTGGTCAACACCAATGTCAACACTAGACGAGCTCTATCTATTTCCGTTTTGACAGCCTAAGAATGGTCGCTGCTTTCTTTGAACCCATTCAAGTCACATCTGAGAACGTTCGAAGAAGAAATAGAAGAACTGATAAACCAGATGATGATAGTGATGCTAACTACATATTTTTTTTTTTAATGACTTGCGCCTATGAATATAACCTAAAAAAAATAAATAGATTGCACCAAGAATCAAGTGTGAATACACGACTAACATTTTTCAGGCGTTTAGTTTGGTTCAGCAATAACAAGAAAATCTGGACTCGTTTCCTGTTCCTTCAACAGCAGACGTAAGTTGTAGGGTTGCCAGTTCCGCGGTTTTCCTTCCCAATTGGGCTTCTTTTTTCAGAGAGTTGCGGGAAATGTCGGTTGGTTTGCGGCATGACCATCTGTATTTAGAAGACCGTTGCACTAATTAGGAAAATACCTATGAAACGTCCCATGTAGGGGCCAACTAAATTACACAACTCATCAGTACTTATATTGTGCCAAGGTTTATAATCAATCCATTCATCATCCACATAGAGAAATAAAACAAATAACGGGACAAAACATAACAAATCAGTGTTTAGAGTGATCCTTTCACAGAATCTTGCCCTGAAATAAACTGAATACCCATCTTCTTTTACTTATTTCCGGTATACAACAACCTGAGCTCCTAATGCAACCAGTCTTTTGAAATGATTATACCTTTCATGACAATGACTATTTTTGGAAATAATGTTACCCGTTTTTCACGAAATCTGTTCAGCTTCAATCCAAAGAGCAGGTGTTTTGAACAGTTATGTCAGCCGGTGCTTTCTATATGTAGTTAAAAATTGTGTGAGCAAGTACATAAGTGTAACAGATGAAGCAAAAGAGATCAGGGCCGGGGACATATTCTCTGGGGCCAAAAAAGTACTGAGGAGGTATTGACGATGGTGGATAAAGCTTGGATCAACACAACACCATCGTCAAATGCATATATATATATATATATATATATATATATATATATATATATAATCATCATGAGACCCGTAACCTAGAATATCGTTTAGGCACCGTTATTGCAGTTTGTCGGACCCGTCAAACATCTAGATTTATCGCCAGGATTTTAATTTTAGCTATAGATCTTCCTATCCACCCTTTCTTTGGTTTCTCTCTCCCACGCTGTCCAGGCACAGTGCCTTGCAGGATAGTTTTGGTCAGCTCCACCAGTCGTGACATATGTCCAAACTATGTCAATGTTCGTGTTTTTACTATAGTCGAAAGGTTTCTAAATTGACCTAACTCATTCCTAACAATTTCAAGAACACAAGTAACGCGATCTAAATATGAAATGCCAAGAATTCTTTGCAGTCATCTCGTTTCCATTGTTCACATTACGTTTTAGCACAACCATCAGAGTCCAGGCATCACGCTTGTAGAGGTATACCGAGATGACTATTGTATACATTAAAGTGAGCTTCGATTTAAGGATAATGTTCTTGTTTTTCAACATTATTCACAGTCTTGTCCGGATGACCATGGCCACTTTTTTGAGGTTCACCTTTGACCATATTCGGGTTTTAAATACCCTATGGGTCATTGACCATGGTCTTAATCTTCCTTGTATATATATATATATACATGAAAGGAAAATATATTTCATATAGAGAAGTTGATCCAAGAGTATGGTCATTTGTGTTTGAGACTGCCACCTTACCATTCACACTTAAACCCCATCGAACTCATTTGGGCAAAAGTTAAGAATGGAGTGCCACCTAGAATCTGGTCAAAATGCGTTTTGTTCGGTAAATTGAAATTTGTTAGGCTGTTGGGAAAGTGTAATCCATCTTCTTTCAAATAGAACTTGAATTTAATGTATAACACTAGTAGTGTTTAAGATATAGACTGTCAAATAGGTCTAGGGTCAGTCCCAAAATATGAAGAAAAAAATTCAAAATGGCTGCCAGTTACTATTTTCAAATTATTTCTCCCCTAGAATTAATAATCATAACAAACAATGAGGGGTTTTCATGCTCCCTTAAAAAATATGGTATAATCAGTACTCACCACTTAATGCATATGGCAGGATATGTTAGTCACAAAGTTATCTTATACAAATTGTAATTTTCAAAGAAAAACAGTTTTGTGAGAATTTAGAGGAAAAAAAACGTGACGCGAAGAAAAGAAATAAATTTAATATGAAACGTAAGTCCTATGGTGATATGTCTACCAAAGAAGCAAATGTCGAACTGTGTGACAATTTAATTCGTGGGATGTAGGTTAGGCCTGTGATTACGTTCTGGTAAACTTAACAACATCAACATTGAATATTTTAAAAGTTCTCTGACCCCGTCCACTCGGTCAGAAATGAAGAGATGAAAATTTTAATGACCTTGTGAAGGAGATTTAATTTTTAAGTGAAGATGACAATGTTCACGAAGAGCTGGATAAAAGACATAATAATTGGTATTTGAATACTATATTTCAAAAACAATAGTAACACAACTTGTTTGTCATTTTTGTTATTCCAATGTACAATTGCTAGAGAAAAAGAAGGGCAGTTTCACTGTAGCGGAAACAATTATAATATGCATCATTGTCTTTATGTAATCAAATATATATTGGTAATCTGTTTGTGAATTCAATAATCAGATGGGCTGTATCAGCATTGAGATGTGTTGGAAAAGGGCTTGCAGACCTGCAGATGTTCTGTGGTGTTTTGAATATGGCACTACCAAATTAGAAAAACAGCCACAACAAATGGTGTCCATATAAGAAAGCTGTAGGAGATGAAACTGTGCATACAAACACACCAGTAACTTACCTGCTGTTCTTATGGCTAAAATAAAATCAGTACTTTAGGACCGAGATAGGAATGAACCACTAAAAAAGTGTCTTGAAGGAAATACACAAAATGTCAATGATTGACTGAACAGTGCTATCTTGAAATCATGTGCCTAGAATACTAATCATGGTCTAACTATTTTGTGAAAGCTGTTGTAATGGCTAAAATAAAACCAGTTCTTTAGGACCGAGATAGGAATGAACCACTAAAAAAGTGTCTTGAAGGAAATACACAAAATGTCAATGATTGACTGAACATTGCTATCTTGAAATGATGTGCCTAGAATACTAATCATGGACTAACTATTTTGTGAAAGCTGTTGTTATGGCTAAAATAAAACCAGTACTTTAGGACCGAGATAGGAATGAACCACTAAAAAAGTGTCTTGAAGGAAATACACAAAATGTCAATGATTGACTGAACATTGCTATCTTGAAATGATGTGCCTAGAATACTAATCATGGACTAACTATTTTGTGAAAGCTGTTGTTGCTGTTGCGGTTTCTGTTTATAATGATGGGAGACAATCTCTGTTGGTAATGGAGGAAATAGAATGACCTACTTGCAGGTATCTGAGAAATCCAATGAACACAAGAACATTTTGTTGCAAAAAAGGAATTAAGAGAAAAGCAATTAAGGCATCCTATGTTGCCAGGAGGGCAACAAAGAGGAAGAGATTTGTACTGGATGATTGGCAGGTAGTTACTGAAGGGTTTATATATCAGGTTGAAGGTCATTGAAAAGAATCAATGTATTTAATCATCTGAAAATCGTAACAAATAGTTTCCAAAACTTTTTGCCGAAAACCAAAATGTACAGACGGTTTGTGTGATAACTTTTGTTTCTAAAACAATTGTTCTACAACTTTGCACATATATTCTAAACAAACCATAGCTCTGTTGTGAACTCAGGAAATCAAACTATCTTACAATTAATAAGAATTTGGAGTTTCAATTTTTGTGGACAAAATCGTGTGAATATTTGCATTTTCATAAAAACACATTCTTAAAAGATGTAGCTTTGGCTGTAGTCTATAATAAGGGGATAATATTGCTAACCCTTATTTGAAAAATTGAAGTGTTTATGATCAATGACACAGAAGAAATTACTTGCAGAGTTTTACCATTTTTTTCAAATATAAATTTTCAGTATTAAAAAAAAACATTTAAAATTAATATTTGGAATGCTACATTACAATAAACGACATGATGATGTAGGGTGATCATCGTTACAGCTGCTACCCAACCTTTATATGGATATATACATTTTTAATAAAATTACAACAATTATATAAATAATACCTCTCACTAGGTGGTAAAGGACAAGTAGGAGCTGAAAATAAAACTTTCAAACTTTGCGAAATGAAAGAACTTAAACAAGCAGCCTTCTCAAATATAGATAAATATTATTGCGCTAAATGTGAGGACCATGTCTTGAAAGAGGAAGAAGGTTTTTGAAAAAAAATGTGAACCGCAGTTTTTTCTTCCGAGAGCAATCATCAATGTGTTGGAATCATCGGACTATGAATACGTGAAAAATTAACCTACATGTTTGCTTTCTGAGAAATAGAAGTTTCCATCACCTAGCAAAACGGTCGTATTCATATTCCTCACTCCCCCTCCCAATCAGCTAGAAGATGGATCTCAGAACTGAATTATAACCGTTTATTATTTGATCCAGCATCTATTTATCAAACTTAACCAATCCATCTAAAGAATGTATTTTATGTGTTCTATATTTCGTGTTCTTTTACATTTTCACACATTTTTGCAACTAAATGCCCAATTACTTTTTACAGCTCACAAAACACATGAATTACATTACAAAGGACATTATGTGGAAACAAATGTAGAAAATCTTATTCAAATTGGAGAGACGCCTATGCCTATACAAAATATATTTTATACAAATATTACAGTAAATTATTTTCTTAAGGGACAAAACAATTGCTTTTGCTAACACATATCAAAAGAACTAGCCACTTTAAGAAAAGGGCACTACCTGACACAATGTAAATTAGTAAGTCATTGGGACATTGAAAAGATAAGTTGACGTGCAAATAATCGCGCATATCGGTGAAAGGGTTATTAAAATATTAGGCGGCAGTTGACGGCAACCATTGTAAAACGGACATTAGATGAGACATTAAAGTTGCGTCATTTAGTCGTCAGTCTGTCAAGGGAGTTTTCCAATCAGTCCGCAGGCCTATCTAGAGTAGGTCAGGGTTGAAGGTTGCGGTATTTTGGGCTACTTTTATTTTTTGTGCTACTTGACACAGATATGTTTTGTATTCGTTACAAATGCGCCTTGAAACCAACACTTAATGTGTTTATTTTCAGCGAATTTCGGCATTATGAACTTGTATTTTGATCTATCTTGAACTTAACAATTCAACGAAATAATTTTTTTTTGTTAAACTCTGATGTGAATAAATTATTCACGTAGTGTGTAGAATCGATTATTTCTCAGTTTATTACAAGTCGTTGTTGTGGACAAAGTACGTGAAACGATATTGCAAAGATTTGGAAAAAGATTCAGCACTAAAAAATTTGATTCAGAGCGTTCCAGCCGACATTTTTGAAAGCTTATTGTAAATATTGCAATTGTGAAATACGTGCGCATCATGGCGATTTGATTTCGTGTAATTCAACTGATAAGCATCGACGAAATGCAACTCCATTTTCAAACTCTAGAAGTTTATTCGATGTAGGTTGCCACTCACAAGCTATCGATGACACAGCAAAGATGGTAGAACTAAAACTTACAGCTCATATTGCATGGCAGCGCATGAGCGCACTGGTATCACAGCAGCCAGCGACTTATAGTTGACTGCTAGCGTCAGGGCCAGCGAACCAGAGCTGCCAAGACCCTTCTATACCTCCACGCGGTGATCCTGGATAACAATCTGTAACAGAGCAGACTGTCCAATGAGAAGGTATCGAAGAAGAAATGCTAACCCGGTACTCAAAAGATGCTTGCTGAAGTCGAATGTGTTGGACCAAAAGATGCAAATATCTCAGTCAAGCTGTAAACTACGACACAACGCATTCCGTTCTCTGTGCTACATTCTGCTACTTAAGCCCTTTTTAGGGTTTGGTAAGGGGAGATTGAGAACAAACGAAGCCAAGACAAGCCATATTGCATTCCATTCCAGCATCTCAACAGTCGATCATTAAGACGAACTTATGTACGATATTTCTGGGAGTGACACTTCAGTTCATCGTACAAGGTGTACAGCATTGATCAAGCGAGTTTTGAGGTCCAACTGTCCAAGAAAAATTACTAAGTGAGATTCTGCCGAAGACGGATGTGTGGGACCGAAGGTGTAAATATCGCAATCAAGCTGTAAATTAGCGGCACAACGCATTCCGTTCTCGGGACTACCTCCTGCTACTTGCAAAGCCATGTTCAGGGCTTAGTAGTGGGAGATTGAGAATGTTCAGGGCTTGGTAGTGGGAGATAGAGAATGTTCAGGGCTTGGTTTGGGAAGATTGAGAATGAACGCAGAACTAAGTGATTTGAAGATTCCGCGCACTCGCTAATCATTGACGGAAGCACTGATATCAAAACGGAGAAGCAGATCTATGCAATAGTGCGCTACTACAGTCACTCATCAAAGAAAATTGTAACCACTTTCCTTGGCTTGTTATCCTTTGAATCTGGAACGGCCCATAGCATATTTCTAGCCATAAACAATTTTCTTCATTTGAAAAACATTCCAATTCAAAAATGTGTTGGACTGGCAACCGATGGGTGTAATGCAATGTGGGCCATAAATAACTCTGTCATCACAAAGTTTCGAGACGTATGTCCATTGTACATATCAAATGTATATGCTATTCAACTTCAACTGTATTCATCCCACGCTCTGAAGGTAATGCCAAGAAATGTCGAATTCTTGGTGGCAGATACATACAATTGGTTCTGTCATAGTACTGCTCGTACGCACAAATACAGAACATTGTATTCATGCTTAAATTTTAGAGAAGATCCTCTAAATATTGTTCAGCAGCCTGATACACGCTGGCTGTCAATAGCACATTGTGTCACACCTGTGCTGGATCAGTATGATGAATTAAAACATCATTTTCAAGTGGCTAAAGACGTGGAGCGAAATTACGCAGCAGAGCTCGTGTACCATATGTAAAGTTGAAAATAAATTGAATCTTGTTTTTTTGCAACCCATCCTGCAAGAACTCGGCAGGGTTAAGAAACTCTTTGAGTTAGATAGAGCAAGTCCTGTCAAACTGTTGAGCCAATTTATTCCGTCACATCGCTGTATTCTGCATTGCGTCATGAGACCAACAACATCCGGTACATTGGCTCCGACTTTGGAGTATGACATTGACGACCACTCAAATCATCTCCCACTTACAGCTGTTGATTGGGGAATACAATTTCAAATTATTCTCGCGGAATCTAGCATTGCTCACACCCAGCTGATAGAAGATATAAAGATTCGTTGTCGAAATTATTTGAAGAAAATTTTAAACGAAATGAGACAAAGATTGCCAACAAACGTGGAATGTCTTGAATCATTATCTAATCTTATCCCATTAGCAGTTTTTGGGCAAACATATGCCACATCTAGCAAAATTATTGTTTCTAACATTATTTCATAGAAATCTTGGACAACTGGACCAGCAGTGGAATCGGCTCAGCTTAATTTCTTGACCAAGCACTGATGATCCTGATGTTGAACGGTTTTGGGTGGACATTGCTAACCATACAGATGCATCATGCGAAGGTGACACCCATGATCTAGGAAACTTTACTTTGTTCTGTTGGCTTTACCATTCAGCAATGCATCTGTAGAGAGAGCATTTTCGCAAATGAATAACACTAAAACGAAACTCAGTAATAAGACGCAACAGTCTGCTTGACAATCCCCTGCATATTCTTGGAAATATGGAGTGTACTAACAATTGTTGCAATAATTTTTAGCCAACCAGCACAATGCTGACCCTGTTTACATCCGATATGCATGAACATAGTGAAACGGAAACTGTGACGGAAGATTTGGATTTCTATTTTTCTTTTATTAGTGGTAGAGATGATTCATTCATTTCATGTTAATGTGTCCTTGTTTTATAGCATATTTTTTTTCCATTTTAAAACATCGTTACTGGGGTTTATTGTTTATATATATTTTCACCTTACATCGCACTGCTAAACTGCACAATTTACCAGTTTCTTTGTGGCCAGTAAAAGTTTCGTTTCTAAATAAATTAAATATTATCATATTTATGTTCATCTTTAACTATTTTTAATGAAGTATAATTTTTTTTTTTTTTAAGCTTCTTTTGAATGGTTATCAAGATGCTTTTGGTCGGTTTTTTTACAATTATCTGGCAACCCTGGTAAGTTGGCCGTTCAATTAAAATGAAATCAAGATAAAAGATTTAAGAATGTAACCTACATAACCTACAGATCATGGTATCGCCAGTTATCATTCTAATACTAACAACAAACAAGGATACTGTTGAATGCGCAAAAATAATTTGATAAGTCTAATAGTGCACGCTAATATTGACTTTAACCACTGAGTGTGTATAGTTTCTTGCTGAACGAAGAAACTGTTGACCTTTGCTGACTTTAGTTTAATGCCTTTGCTCTGTTCAATTATTTTCTGTACCAAGAGTAGTCCCAATAAAAAAACCCACACAAAACAGAGTGGAATGTTAATATGACAGGACCGTATTCTGATATCATGATGGAAGAACTTAGAAGCTACCAGGAAATGGAACATTTGTGATCAACGGAGAAAGAATATAATACGTGCCATCAAATTTGCAGATGACCAAGTCACCGTAAAAGAAACAAAATTAATTACAAAAGCTATTTACCAGGAGTAACGACGCAGTGAAGCATATCGTAAACTGAGCTAAATAGGTCTGCCGAGGACATTGACGTGATATGATCTAACAACTTGAATACCAGTCTCATTACTGATATGATGAATTGTCATTTGTTGTGGGCCATGGCTATTGTCTGACGTTTCGAATTAAATAAGTAATGATATGTTAGTGGTACACACACCACACACACATTCCCCACACACACATTCCCCACACATCACACACACATCCCTCTCCAACCCCCACAAACATATTCCCCACACATCACACACACATCCCTCCCCCCACACAAACATTCCCCACACACACACACTCACCACGCATCACACAACACCCCACACATTCACAACACACACACATCACACATACACACCACACAGATTTACTCCATACACACATTCACCCCATACACACACATTCCCCACAGACACACACCACACATTTCACACACATCACACAAACACACACCCCACACACATTCCCCACACACACACACCACACACATTCACCCCCCCCTCCCCCTACACACACACACACACATTCCCCACACACACACCACACACACATTCACCCCCTCCCCCTACACACACACATTCCCCAGACACATTCACACACACACCCCATGCGCACACACCACACACACATTCACCCCCCCCTCCCCCTACACACACACACACACACCCCACGCGCACACACCACACGCAAACACCACACACAAACACCCCACACAGATAGCAAACACACACATACACACATATATCTAATTAAAAATAAATACAATATTAAGCTGAAATATATTTCAGAATGGCACACAAAATACATGCACTTTGAAATTATTTTTTTCTTATAGATTTTTAAACTGCAAAACTGTGTCTTCATGCACGTGCACTGGGCAAAATCATATTCAGCAGCAACAATATGCCATGTAAACACATGTAAGTCAATTATTAATTAAATGTTCTTTAAGAATATGTTCCATCACATTTGCAGATCCATCATTGTAGGAACAGATAATTAATTACCAAAGCTATTCATCATTATAAGCAACACATCCAAGCATGTGGTATCAAAGAAGAATATTGACTAAAACTATAGTAATATCCACGACTCCAAATAATCACATGAATTAGCAGATTCTTGCAGACGTGAAGATATCAGCAGAGGGTGATGGCATTGCCAGGTGACTTTCTTGATCATGACCTATCACTTATTGTGTGTGAGATTGTCTATCATTGTAATTAGGTATTAGGTTTCTATTTAAACTATTTCAAATAATTATGTTTTGTAGAGCCACATGTTACATTTATTCCTAATCTCCCGCTGCCAGAAGGTTTCATGTAGAATAATCCAAAAATGTAAATTGTTTAACTCATTTAGAGGTCAAGCTGCTGCCAGATAGGGATGTCTACCGTGTTTCAGCAATCTTTCTTGTGATCATAAATCCAGGATGTGACAAACAACACAGGTAAGAAAAACAAGAATGAAATGGATCTTTAATAAGCAGCTGGGATACGTCAATTTTAGATATATATGTATGCTGTCACATATGCATCAGGCATACAACGAAAGATACACAGACTAACATATGAAGCAGAAGGGAAGTTTCAGATTACTGTAAACAAAATAAAAGAAATGAGAATAAATAACAAACAAAGAGACCCCATAAAGACCAGTGATCATATAATTGAATAAGTGCAATAGTTTTACATAGCTAAGAATTAGCATTGATAAAGATGAAGGAACAGACCAAGGTGTTAACGACAAGATCAACAAGGCCATATTTGCTTTCAACTCTTCACCCGAAATAGAACTTGACAGGATTCTCCGTGGAGAACAAGATCAGACTGTTTAACGCGAATGTAAAGTAGGTTCTACTATATAGCTCTGGGACATTATTCGACTAACATGTCACATTGACACTGCCAATTTTTTTAAACAAGCGTCTTTGTCGCACACTTCATGTTAGATGGCCATAAGTAATGGCTAACACACTTCATGTTAGATAGCCATAGGTAATGGCTAACACACTTCATGTTAGATAGCCATAGGTAATGGCTAACACACTTCATGTTAGATAGCCATAGGTAATGGCTAACACACTTCATGTTAGATGACCATAGGTAAAGGCTAACACACTTCATGTTAGATGACCATAGGTAATGGCTAACACACTTCATGTTAGATGACCATAGGTAATGGCTAACACACTTCATGTTAGATGACCATAGGTAATGACTAACACACTTCATGTTAGATGACCATAGGTAATGGCTAACACACTTCATGTTAGATAGCCATAGGTAATGGCTAACACACTTCATGTTAGATGACCATAGGTAATGGCTAACACACTTCATGTTAGATGACCATAGGTAATGGCTAACACACTTCATGTTAGATAGCCATAGGTAATGGCTAACACACTTCATGTTAGATGACCATAGGTAATGGCTAACACACTTCATGTTAGATGACCAGAGGTAATGGCTAACACACTTCATGTTAGATAGCCATAGGTAATGGCTAACACACATTTCTCTGAAAAAAAGCACAGTTAAAAACAAACACAGCAAGGAATTCTGAAAGATAATGGTTTGGTTTGGAGACATTCAGAAAGACATAACTTTTTAAGCTCTTTCCACACACTCCCAAAACCTGACAACGATCTGATGCTCCTCAGTAATGATAAAATGATAAGAGAACATTTATATCTGGTATCTTAAAAAGATATTGAGAGTGACCCAGACCTCCCTTGACAGATGCTTGGTCGGAATCACTCTTCAGAACCAAGGTCTCCACAATTCTGACATAAGACAACTGCTCCTGGTGAATGATGCGGTAATCCATGCAGACAAGACAAACCATAGATGGACAGGCTACATGTTACGACGAAACGAGGGTCTATGGAGAACGGTGACTGCAGTCTGGTGCTCCCGAGGTAAAAAGAGACTCCGGGGAAGACCTACAATAAGTTGGTAAGACTCCCTTGCTGTACGGTATAACATCCGCAATGCCTCTGGAAGGGTACTTACCACGCACTGAACTTCCGTGGCCCAAGACAGGGTCCACTGGAGACGAAATTGGGACCCGCAGCTACACTGAGGAACGGGTCAACAAGATCTTGATAAGATAGTCACTTGAAACATAATGTGCCATCTAAAACATCAACACGTTCTACGTGACACCCTTGAGAGTTATGGACAAATTAAGGCGACCTAGAATAATGCTGGGATATTTGCATATAATGTTTAGGAAGACTTCATGTGTAGACAGGAAATAGTCGCAGTTGATTTAGACCTAGACGAGGGATATAACGTGGTCGACGTTTGTGCTTTTATCCTGTTTAAAGCAGCGTGGAATCAGCACATGGCTGGTGAGCTGTATATCAGCTACTCTGATGCAGAGAACAATTACACTCTGCTTGGAATCTTGGACATTTCCATTTCAGTTAAAGATTTTCCAAATGATTTCGAACATAATTGTTTCATGCCAATATTTCCTCGGTTATTCCATTACTCATTGTCACGTACAAAAACATTTGCTACATACCAATCTAGCAGAGTTAGAGTTTGGAAAATAGCGTTTTCCTTTTTTAAATTTTCTATTTGAATCTCAGAATAAGACTTTGTGTCCAACATGGCGACACACCTTGCACAAACGTGGCTAGAACCGTGGGTATCAATGTGAAATTCAATAAATGTTAGACTCCAGGACATGTTTTCTATAGCGATAAACAGTTTGTGGAAAGTGACCCAAATTTGAAAATGTATGGCTCGGAAGCTAACAAGAACATATTACGGGCAAGTTCTTAATCTATGTGCAGAATATAATTTAATTTTCAGTAACTCTTTCTATCAACATTGTAGTAGTCAAATACTCATGTGGTATAGATGGAACATCACAAACCAGGCGTCCCAAATAGACTTCAAACTAACAAGAAAGGGAAAGAGACACAGGAGACAGTGGAATGGAAAAGTCAAAAGTTCCATTCAAAAAAGAAAAAATGTCCCAAATGCTAGACATCGAAAACCAAGGAAAATTACAAAGCTTACAGACATGTTGCAACAGACAGAAACAACAAAAACAAAACATTGAAAATTGCAAAATATGATTCAATGACAAAATGTGGAGAGCAATTAGCAAACTTATCTACTGCATCACCTATACATTTTTACCAAAGCAATGAGAGTGAGAGAAGAAACATTCAATCCATCCATAATTATCATCAATAAGTTCAAGGAACCACTTACCAACAGTCAGGACATAAGAAACTGGTGGGAAGAATACTTTAGCAAGCTGCTAAATCTAGGACAGTATGAACCAACACAGCACCAGATTAGCAGTAAGCGATCATTGTTCCTATCTGGAAAAATAAAGCTAACAAGCGAGAGTCCACAACATATAGGGGGATCTCTCTTCGAAGCCACATAGACAAGACAGAACCACAGGTATTATGAAGAAGAGCAACGATCAATACTGGAACCCCAGCTAGAAAATAATCAGTTCGTGTTCTGGAAAGGAAAGAGCTGCATCGACGCAAAATTTACATTGAGGCAAATATGTGAAAGGTCAATAGAATACATGGTAACAACAGGCTTATCTTCATAGATAGAGAAATGACATTTGATATTCAACGGGAGATTTACATGAGATCCTAACTGATTATGGACTACAAGGTCATCCCCTTAGTAACATCAAAGCTCTATATCAGGACAGCCAGAGTGCAGTAAGAACAACAGAAGGCATGTCGGAGTGGTTTCCCATTTCATCGAGCCCCAGACAGGGTTGTGTTCTCTCGCCACTCCTCTTTGTCACTTATATTGATAAAATCTTCCTGAAAGCAAATACAGAACAGGAAAGTACTAATTAAATTATTTTTGCAAATGACCAATGTTTGATCCATCCCAATGAACATAACCTACAACGTAATTTTGACTCACTGTACTTAAACTGTAATAAGTGCGACATGAATATCAGCGCATCAAAATCAGAGACAACGAGTAAAGGTAGGAAGCAAACTGCACTTTATATTCATGTAAATGAGGAAAAAATCAAGCTGGTGCAAGAATTTAGGTATATAGGAACTGTTTTTACTGAAGGCTGCAGACTTGATAGAGAAATAAAGACGAGAGTGCAGAGGGCAAACGCTATTACTTACCAGTTGTCTTCACTACTAAGACACCCCAAGTTTTCTCTCCAAGCAAAAAAGCAGATGATAAATAGTATCTTTATCTTTACTCTGTGCTACCAAAGCTGAACATGGAGCATTGCATAGGGCTAAGGAACGAAAGTTGGCCATCTGCGAAATGCGGGAGCAAATAACAACACCAGAAGAGACCAAATCACAAATACAAATATTCGAGAGGAGGTTCAAACAATTCCCTGTCTAAATTACATAAGCAGCAGAGAGCAAAATGGTTTGACCGCATTGTGAGAATGCAACCCGATCACATTGCTCATGTAACCTTCTACAGGAAAACATGAAGGAGGGGGACAAGGTGGATAGATGACGAAAACAAAGCCTGCTAAGTGGGGATAAGTGTCACTTGGGCCACGAAAGAGGCGGAAAACAAATACATACCTCAAAACTGGGTTACAACCCAGTAGAAAGTGAGACGACAAAAGAAGAAGAATCTCAAATTTATTTTCCCAAACCCCAAATACCCAATTTTGGTCATAATTATCTAAAGAAATCTCTTACATTTTGAAAAGTAATTACATAAACTAAGAATAAGCATTTTTTTGTAATTAAAGACAATATGAATTTTATTTATTAAATATATTTTAAACAATTCTTTTCTTATACCTGTGGTAATGACATTTTAAAAAATGTTTTTCCTTTGCAGAATAATGTGCTAATCAGGGACACAGTTGATGCGAGGACGGATGTTGCCCAGTAAATATATACCCCTTTTCCTTGTAGCCAGTATATCAAAGGGAATGACAGATCGATACTACTTGGCACCGGAGGCATCAAATGAGTTGTCAGACTGGCATTGAGTACAACGCATGGCTGCCTATGGGATTCCGGCTCCTGATTTGTTCTCGGGGTTAACTCCCAAAGCCTTTTTTACAAGTGGATAAAACCGCAGGGCAGCAGAGGTCAAGTGTTGAAGTTGCTAGTACACTAGCGGAGATACCACAGCAGAGTGATAGTGACCAACACAGAGCAAGTTCACAGTGAAGACACTAGTTCTTCTTCTTCTTCTTCTTCTTCGTACGCAGTCAGACAGTAACCATTATTTTTTCGAAAAAAGCGGCGGTCATCCTGAGGCTGTCGCCACTGCCATAGAGCTTGTCTTGCAGTTCCACTGGTGATGGCCACATCTGCTCTCTCTGATCCTCGTCTGTCGGGCAGTTCTGCAGCAGATGTTCAGCGGTCATTTTACCAGTACCGCACGGGCATTCGTCGGTACCACCTATCTTCAATTTGTTGAATAGGTGGTACCTCAGTCTGTTGTGGCCAGTGCGAAGTCTCAAGACAACGACCTGCTCTCTTCGGTTCAACTGGTAATAGGCATCGTTTTTGGTGTAACCAGTATGTTCGGTTTCCCATTTGGTCATGTATCTGGCTTTGATAAGCCGTTTTGACGCTTCGTAAGACACTAGTTCAAGTCAGGACACACACTTTGACACCCATTCACACTATTGTGCTTTCTAAGAAGGTACAGTAGTACAAGAACACAGGGAGACAACACCTCCAGCTAATCCATATTTCTGTCATTCACAACAAGCTGATCGTTTTCTACACACGTGAATCCTATAATGCCGATTTGACGAAATATACAGGAGCTGGAAATAGCACCCTCCCAGCAATCATGCATATGTAGTAGGTGTTCAAACTCTCCATTTGAAGGTTGATTTACATCCAGTTTATAACTCAAGACAAACCAGTATGATATTTTTAAACCGTCTTTTGCGTGGTATGCAAAAAGGCACCACCATCTTTGTCGCTATATGACTCGCATCAATATGACCAGGCAGTCAATAAATAGATCACGTCAGAAATCAACCCATACCAGAGAAGCCAAGAGTTAAGATTGGCTGCTGGAATGTACGTTTCATGACCACATGTTCAACAGAACTCCTCCAAGCACTAAACGATATTCGCAAGACCTCAATCATAGAGTCACATGATGTCACTGTCAGCTCATACATTTTGGTCACATAACATTCACTGTACGAGAGAAGTCCACGATATATGCAATAGAACTATATGATGGAATGCAACAATCAAAATGTTTTCGGCCAGACATATTTGTTGCTTTCACTTGCAACAGGCCCATGCCAGATATTTAAAATTTGATACTGGGTAATCAGGCACCTAAAAATAGACCTGACATAATTGCCAGGGTTTTCCAAATGAAGCTGTCTAAGCTATTGAGTGCTGTTTTGAATGTGAATCTCTTTGGCATCGCCATCACATTCACATCTACGTCATTAATTTTTAGACTTTACTTTCAATTTTAAAAATACACAGAAAAAAATACATTAATTAATGCTGAGAAACCTGATGCAAATATTAATCCAAGATTCCATGACATTGTCACCAAATGTTTTATTCACGGACCTTCTGAAACGCAGATCAGCCTACACAGTAGAAACTGTGTGTGTCAAAAACTGACACAAGTATTTGTAGATCCAACTACAGAAATTGGTAATGGTTCCCGCATTTAAAGAAAAAAACTAATTGAAAGTGCTGTCCCTAAGATGTGCTTAAATTGGATGTGTTGAACCAAAAAGCGCAGGTACTGCAGCCTTGCTATCATCTACTATATTGCCACATACATCCTATTCAGGACCAACGTCAAAGAAGAAGAATGTTGGATAAATGAAAACACTGACAGGAAAATAGATGCAAGAAAATTTATTCATTAAAGAAGTTAGAAGACTTGCTTAGCAACACAAAGAGCATGTGAGGAGGCATAACATTTTCAGGAAGTATTAAATTGACCAGTTCCAGAATATCCTTCAGACACTCAATCAGTTAATTGTATGAAGCCAACTAGAAAATAAATGTGGGAAGCTATTTTACTTCTGGAAGATAGTAAGCCCACTGAACCAGATGGTGACGGTGTAGAAAAATCAAAACAGACATTAAAACTTCAACAGAGTTATACAGTTTTATAGAGAAAAAACACCAGCAGACTGGAAGAAATACTAAGTAGTTCAATTACTGGAAAACGAGGAATCTACAACGGAGCCCAAATTATAGGGGTAGGAGATTGAACTGGATTATTTTAGAATGACTGAAAGAGGTCGTAGATAAACAGTTGTGGAACGAGCAGGCAGGTTTTGACAAAATAGTTTCTATGTGACCAGATAACTGTACTGCGATGAATTGTTCAACATGGTGTAGACTGGAGTGCATAGCTTTATATTGGATTCGTAAATTATGACAAGACATTTGATTATTTAGACAGGCAATCAGTTTTGAAATTGCTCAGGCCCAATTGAGGGTCAATAATGTTCCCAAACATAATTAAGAAAACTGTAGAGTCCTACCACACGAAGAGCTTTCGGAGACCTTTGAGATAAGAAATGGGGTGAGACAGAGCTGCCCCTTACTATCATTCCTCTTTCCCCTAGCTGTTGACTGGATTATGGGAACATAACTTTTGCTAACAAAAGAAATGATGATCTGGGCGTGGCTGATGAATCGCCTTTTCGTTCTCATAACCATAACCAAATGCGAAATAAAATAAATCTGCTGACTGAATGGTTCCTGAAATTAAGTCGAGTGTTCACAAAGAACAGATATAGTATTTGTGAATAAAAGCAACAAATGACAGTGATATTTTTTTTATTTTTTGGGGGGACACGAAAATGCTAGAGGTAGATTCATTTATATATCGTGGTAGCAATATAGACTATCTATCTATAGGTACTGATAGATTTCAAATTAAGAATACTACAAAAGGCAAAGAAGCTTTTATTGCGTTATGTGAATTTCTGGAAATCTAAAGAAATAAGTCTACCACAAAAATACAGATCTTCAAATATAATGTCACGCCCTTCTATCGTATGGCTCTGACGTCAGGAACAAAGAAAAGCACAACTAACAAGATGCAAGCTTTCATCAATGGACAATTGCACCAAACTGAGGGAATAAATGGTATGATAAAGTCACTAATATAAAACTGTGGGAAAGAACAGAGCAAATGCCAGTGGGACTAGACGTGAAAATAAGACATTGGCGATGAAACTGGCAACATTATGGAAGCCCCCCCCCCCCCCCCCCCTGATAGCATCACAAAACAGTCTCTGCTCTTGAATCGTCAGGACAAGAGAAGTAGGGGTAGACCTAAACACGAGGCAACCATAGAAGTGGCATGAATGATATCAGTTTTATTTATAACGGGTAGTTCTGTACGGATCATCTATTATATATACGGTATATATATATTATCTTAGAGCAATACGCGCGTACGCCATGTACAGGTAAAAGACCACTACTAGGTCCAATGTCGCTTTGCATGTTTGCCTGTCGCTTGTACAGCTGATCAGGATCATGTCTGACAAGCATCCAACAGTAGTCTGCCAACTTTAAAGTGAATCAGTTTCCGTGGATCACGTCTGACAAAAGTCCAACTGTAGTCTGCCAACATTGAAGTTGATCAGTTTCCGTGGATCATGTCTGACAAAAGTCCAACTGTAGTCTGCCAACATTGAAGTGGATCAGTTTGCGTGGCGTCGTTTCTCCATCGTGGCAATGTTCTGATGAAAACGCTGACCGCGCTCATCACTAACCATGCTACAGTTATCGAAGAGGAAACCTAAGCGCGTATGGAGAAAGTGGATATTTACCGACAACCTGCAGCTAAGTTTGTGACATAGAAACATGTCTTCAGCCACATTGCAACGCACACCGCCTAGGGGAATAGAGAAATAAGGCGAACGAAAAAAAAATGCCTTCAATCACTTCTTTGTAGCTTTTTGTCATGATGTTTACGAGAAAAACTTAAAACTTAACTTAACGTCTTTAAACTGGCTTAGAAGACTCTGCAGAGTCTGTATACAACCAGTTGAAAGAGAGTACAACCAGAGAAAGCTAGCTGAGACCAGACGAAACGCATTTCTCGTCAGCCTGAACCAGCATCTCGTCTCTGAAGAGTTCGCGAATCTGAGAGTCGACACAAAATCATCTCTTAAATATTCGATTCCCTAGATCTAAGGAATTTGTCAGCCAACTATTGATAGCTGAGTCAGTGCGATCTTTGGCTTTAACGTCATTTTATAGCCGAGTCAGTGCGGTCTTTGACTTTAACGACATTTTATAGCTGAGTCATTGCGGTCTTTGGCTTGAACGACATTTGTCATCACTCCGAGTTTGATGTTTAATGGTGCTAGTAGGATTTGGTGCATATCTGCCAGTGCTGGCTGTTGTACATTCGTCTCTCTGACATTCAGAGGTTTAATCTAAGACCAGACTCTCTTCACGTAGCGCAGTCTTTGCTCGCCTGCAACATTAACATAAGAAACATCAGTACTTGTATATCCCAGTTTCACACCCAGTAACTGTGCCGCAACAATCAGGTCACAACAGATGAAAGCTGTTATACATGCTGTATTGAAAACAGTTCAAGAATTGTTTTCGATTATTGTAGGTTCCTTTCGTGTACATATCGTGTCCGACATGGAATGGATCGAAGTCGGCATCAGCACTTTCTTGAAGCTCACTTTAAAAGAGGCTCTATATAGTCACCATTTCTGCGAGTCAGGTTTGGCTTGGCTTGGCTTCGTTCGTTCTCAATCTCCCGCTACCCAACAATGAAAGGGCTTAAGTAGCAGAATGTAGTCCAGAGAACGGAATGCGTTGTAACGTAGTTTACAGTTTACAGCTTGACTGCGATATTTGCACCTTTCAGTCCAATATATCCGACTTGAGCAAGCATTTTTTGATTACCGGATTAGCATTCCCTCTTCGATCCCTTATCTTTAGACAGTCTGCCCTGCTGCAGCCTGTTATCCAGGATCACCTCTTGGAGGTGTAGCAGGATCTTGGCAGCTCTGGTTTGCTGGCCCTGACTCTAGCAGTCAGCTATGGGGCGCTGACCACTGCAGCTCATGCGCTGCTCAAGTTTGATCCCTAAGCATTCACCAGGTCAGTTAGAACAGAGCACATGAGCATCCTCATTTCTCAAGCGAAAGTCACACTGCTCGTAACGACTGCGAAACGAAGCAACTCTTACTTTTTTTAAAACTTGAGAAGACTCCATTGTTTAAGTCGTGATCCAAGCAATTCGGCTTTGGGAGTTCGACAGTTCCAGATCACTGCCAAGATCGCTCAGTTCTTTTTTGGATAAGAATTTGTAGCACAGATGACGCAACGTTGCAGACGTATGGATTATCAATAGGCGCCGAAGGCTGTGGATAACCCCAAGTTATTTTGCCTCAATCCTCATCGTCTGAATCGATGGAAAATTCATTACGAGGATCGATAATATGAAGTTCTTCGCCGTGTGAAACTGATTGGATTGCATATTGTATATCCGGGTACGCTATTGTCCACATCTCTCTCCTGTCGATGTTTGCAGAAATAGGTGGAACCATGTTGAAGTAACAGCCAACTTAACTCTCTCTACACGACAGAAATAGTAACAGCCAACTTAACTCTCTCTACACGACAGTAACAGCCAACTTAACTCTCTCTACACGACAGAAACAGTAATAGCCAACTTAACTCTCTCTACACGATAGAAACAGTAACAGCCAACTTAGCTCTCTCTACACGATAGAAACAGAAACAGCCAACTTAGCTCTCTCTACACGATAGAAACAGAAACAGCCAACTTAACTCTCTCTACACGATAGAAACAGTAACAGCCAACTTTGCTCTCTCTACACGACAGAAACAGTAACAGCCAACTTAGCTCTCTCTACACGACAGTAACAGCCAACTTAGCTCTCTCTACACGACAGTAACAGCCAACTTAACTCTCTCTACACGACAGAAACAGTAATAGCCAACTTAACTCTCTCTACACGATAGAAACAGTAACAGCCAACTTAACTCTCTCTATACGACAGAAACAGTAACAGCCAACAGCACTCTCTGCACGATAGAAACAGTAAGAACCAACAGGTTTCTCTACATGACAGAAACAGTAACAGCCAACTTAGCTCTCTGCACTACATATGAACAGTAACATTCTACTTGGCTCTCTCTACACCATAGAAACAGTAACAGCCTACCTAGCTCTCTCTCCACACCATAGAAACAGTAATAGCCTACTTGGATCTCTCTACACCATAGAAACAGTAATAGCCTACTTGGCTCTCTCTTCACACCATAGAAACAGTAACAGCCTACTTGGCTCTCTCTTCACACCATAGAAACAGTAACAGCCTACTTGGCTCTCTCTTCACACCATAGAAACAGTAACAGCCTACTTGGCTCTCTCTACACAATAGAAACAGTAATAGCCTACTTGGCTCTCTCCACACCATAGAAACAGTAATAGCCTATTTAGCTCTTACCGCACCATAGAAACAGTAATAGCCTATTTGGCTCTCTCCACACCATAGAAACAGTAATAGCCTACTTGGCTCTCTCCACACTATAGAAAAAGTAATAGCCTATTTGGCTCTCACCGCACCATAGAAACAGTAATAGCCTATTTGGCTCCCTCCACACCATAGAAACAGTAATAGCCTACTTGGCTCTCTCTCCACACTATAGAAACAGTAATAGTCTACTTGGCTCTCTCCACACCGTAGAAACAGTAATAGCCTATTTGGCTCTCTCCACACCATAGAAACAGTAATGGCTTACTTGGCTCTCTCCACACCATAGAAACAGTAATAGCCTACTTGGCTCTCTCCACACCATAGGAACAGTAATAGTCTATTTGGCTCTCTCCACACCAGAGAAACAGTAATAGCCTACTAGGCTCTCTCTCCACACTATAGAAACAGTAATAGCCTATTTGGCTCTTACCGCACCATAGAAACAGTAATAGCCTATTTGGCTCTCTCCACACCATAGAAACAGTAATAGCCTACTTGGCTCTCTCTCCACACTATAGAAACATTATTGGCCTACTTGGCTCTCTCCACACCGTAGAAACAGTAATAGCCTATTTGGCTCTCTCCACACCATAGAAACAGTAATAGCTTACTTGGCTCTCTCCACACCATAGAAACAGTAATAGCCTACTTGGCTCTCTCCACACCATAGAAACAGTAATAGCCTACTTGGCTCTCTCTCTCCGCACCATAGAAACAGTAATAGCCTACTTGGCTCTCTCTCCACACCATAGAAACAGTAATAGCCTACTTGGCTCTCTCCACACCATAGAAACAGTAATAGCCTACTTAGCTCTCTCCACACCATAGAAACAGTAATAGCCTACTTGGCTCTCTCCACACCATAGAAACAGTAATATCCTACTTGGCTCTCTCCACACCATAGAAACAGTAATAGTCTATTTGGCTCTCTCCACACCATAGAAACAGTAATAGCCTACTTAGCTCTCTCTCCACACTATAGAAACAGTAATAGCCTATTTGGCTCTCACCGCACCATAGAAACAGTAATAGCCTATTTGGCTCTCTCCACACCATAGAAACAGTAATAGCCTTTTTGGCTCTCTCCACACCATAGAAACAGTAATAGCCTACTTGGCTCTCTCTCCACACTATAGAAACAGTAATAGCCTACTTGGCTCTCTCCACACCGTAGAAACAGTAATAGCCTGTTTGGCTCTCTTCACACCATAGAAACATTAATAGCCTACTTGGCTCTCTCCACACCATAGAAACAGTAATAGCCTACTTGGCTCTCTCTCCACACCATAGAAACAGTAATAGCCTACTTGGCTCTCTCCACACCATAGAAACAGTAATAGCCTACTTGGCTCTCTCCACATCGTATGAGTCTTCTCAATTTTTGGAAAAGTCAGAGTTACTTCGTTTATTATAAATTATAAATACTGCGTAACTATTTAGTACATCCGGGACACTCTTTTTTCTTCCTCACTGTTGTTCTCTCTCTATCTATCTATCTATCTATCTATCTATCTATCATCTATCTATCTGTCTGTCTGTCTGTCTGTCTGTCTGTCTATCCATATCTGTCTATCTGTCTGTATAACTTTGACTCTCTCGCTCTCCCTTTATCTCTATCTCGCTCAACTTCACTGACCCAGTCATGTGACTGATATGACTTCAACCAAATATTCACTTCCTTTTTCTAATTCGCTGATTCTCTGAAGTCCTTCCGTCTCCTCTCTTCCAGACTGTCCTTTTCCCTCATTCACGCTGCTACATCTGGTCCCAGTAAGACACCAATAATCCCTTGTGTCAGTGTCCCCTACTGTTCATAGAAAGTGACATTGACCTACTAATGTCCCCATCCCACCGGACACAAGGTCAGAAAACTCTCAGCATCCAAACAACACTCCGCCGATTACATCCCGTTCCTCTCGATTTTCTGGACAAGGTCAAGTACATTATCACCCATGACCCCCAGCTGTTATCTCCCTTTCAGTAACCAGGACGACGAAATCTCTTTCAACAACTGTAGCTGGTCGCTTCTCGTAGCCCAGTTCTATCAATGATTTCATTCTATCTCTCTGTCAGGCTCAAGATTGCCAGATCAACATTTTCGTCAAAGCCAACTTCCCTTTTGGGGGGGGGGGGGAGAGAGGGGGAGGGGATGGGGGGTAGCAAGGAGGAGAACCAATATCTTGAAAGTTACAAAGGCAGTGTTCATAATTTCCTTTTTGCTCCAATAAGTACATGGGAACACCGCTACAGCTATTAACCTTGCAGGAAGTCTGTATTAAAACATTGATGTTGTCTTGCAGCGGCGGCTGCTGTATAATTTTATTTTACATGTTGATGTTCAAAGCCTCATGCCAAACCTTGCTTAGTCGGGATACTCCCCTGACAATGGATCGTGTGTCTGCACGCACGACGGCGCCAAAAACTCGTCCTTGAATCTTCCGATAACATGGTATCAGGAGCAAATATCATGTACTCCATACATGATAACAGCAATGTATGCTGGGATTGTGTCGGGTGTATCATTTACGTGTCAGCAACATCATCATGTATCCTGCCGACATGCATGCGTGATGATTGATCTACACAAGTTTCTGATCAGGATGCTGTTTATCAATTCCATCTGTGACCGTCTTTCGTTCTATGATAAATCGATCGGCATTTTGTCTTTGTCTGTTTCTACCATTTACATATATTTTCATACATTGTTAGTTAGTCAGTCAGTCAGTTGCTCGTCGCAAACGGTGAAGGCTACGTCACCCGACAGTTTTAACGTGATGATATAACTTGCGCTGTATTGGGATTAAAATGAGCAAGTAACTACGCTGATTATCAACCTCACTCTCTGGTCCCGATCTACCTTGGACCAGTGGCAAGAAACAAGTCAAGACGGGGGGAGATAATTCGGGATTCAGGCTCTATTTTCCCACCTTTCTTGAGACCAGCTAGGTGTTGTGGGATTCGATCCCCCCCCCCCCTCTCCCCGTTTTCCGCTCACCCCTTTAATAGGCGAGTCCCTTACCTCCCGACCACAGCGACCCTCTGCATACGTGAACACACATATACACATACACTTGTAGTCACATACATGAATAGACATATACACATACACGTGTAGGATAGGCATGCGCGCGCGTGTGTGTGTTTACGTGAATGTGTGTTTGTACATGCGGCGTGCGTGTGCGTGTACGTGTGCGTGTATGTGGATATGCGTGAGTGTGTGTGTGTGGAGATGCGTGTGTGGTGAAGAGTGTGTGTACAAGTGCGTATGTGTGTTGATATACGCGCGCGCTAGTGTGTGTTTACGACTGTGTGGTGTTGTTTTTGTTTTATGTTTTTGTTGTCTGTATGAATGTTATGCGAATTGTGTTTTTTGTTGCTAACGCTTTATTAATATATAATTCAACATTTGATTAAAAGTAGAGTAATGATTTCAATACCATATTTTGTTCTAGAACATTTCCACGTGATTTTTAGATAAGCAACGGCCCAAGTAGGTTCAAGCGGACGGTACCGTCTCTATCTCCCGCTAGCTACCGAGCAGACGACCTCCATCACGTCTGTACACGACCAATCCTGCATGTTCCATCTCTGAGATATCGATATTTCTCGTCGCTCTCAGATTTGCCTAAACTCAGCCTTACCTCCCGCTGCCTGTAGGAAAATTGATTACGTGGCCTGGCAACGCAGATCAATAACATAACCCCTCAAGGTGAGGCAGTGACAAATATGATTACCGCCCTTTTTTTTGTTGTTGTTTTGGTCGGTCTGACAATCAGATACTGGAACACAGTGGAACTAATCACAGATTCTTGTTTATCATTTCTCCCTTGTTGTCTAAAACGTATCAAGAATTTGTGTATATGTGTCCATTTGGTTTGTTTGATCGACTTAGTATCTTTAATCAGTTGAAAACGTATGTTTTGTTCTGTTTATAGAACATACTTCACTGCGCTACCGGTGTACCTACAGGTGTTCAGTCTATCTTAGTAAAAGGCCACGTGTGTGGATACTAACGCTTCATGCTGTTAGCTAGGTGTACATACCACTGCTTCAGCATCTCTTGTGCCCCAGTTAGCTCAAACATCTTTCGATTTCAAAGTGCTGCGGTCTTTTTTGCTAACTCATATGTTGCCGGAACAGGCGGCCATTGATTGGCTTGAAAATGTCAGTTCTTGTCTATATCTAGTGAACAATAATGACAGAAAAAGGCAAAGGCCGCCATCCATCGCAGACGATGATGGTATAATTTATTTGCTAGCACTATTTTTAATAAGGATTAACTGCGCTACTTTTTATCCTCACTCTCTCGTCTCGTGCCGCCCGACCCCAGTAGCAAGTCAAGGACAAGACGGCTAGGGGGCGACTACGAGATGCAGGGGACGCCGCATCAAGCACCGGTGAAAAAGGCGGCGGAGTTCGGAGTCGAACCCACACCACCTGATCACGAGACCGACGGCTTAACCACTTCGCCACATAATCCTCAAACCAATAATAAATGCTTGTAAAACCAGGACGTGCTCCTCCCGTTGCGTGGAGTCCCAGCACGACCAGAACTGACGATCCACACTACCCGTCCATGCAGGTGTGAAGCCTGTACAGCTGACATCCACTCTTACCTCAGCCAGATCTTCTGTAGCTTCCTAAGTAAGGATTTGGAGTCTGACACGATCACTGTCTTCGTCTCAATGGCACTTATGTTTGGGTACGATATCATATAACAGCCTGGGGACGAGTGGTACCAACGAATGAGCACATGTGTCGAGTGCAGCATTCTAATCATACTGTACAAATCCACTCAAATAGATTTTACGTTAGCCTACTAACAGTATTCTATCCATCTTCTTCTTCGGTGTTCGTCCTGATAAATACGTGGAGAACTTGTACTATATTTTACAAGAAGGCTGAAATTTTCGGGGCTTTTTCTATCTGCTAATCTGCCAAGGCGGTGATTGTACGCATTGCGGAGATCCACCGGGAGAATTTGAAGAACTGAGGAATAAAGGCCGCTGTCGTTTCAGTTGTAACACATTGAGCAGATTAAATTTGTTGTTTTATTTACGATATTTTTTTAGGAACTGATTTACCGAGGATTTGACCGTATTAGGTGAAATAATGGGTTACAGATACACATACTGATATATGACACGTTAAGTGGTACAGAAACAGGAAAAAGGCAGGAGAACATTGAGGCAGATAGAGGGAGGGAGACATTGAGGCAGATAGAGGGAGGGAGGGAGACATTGAGGCAGTTAGAGGGAGGGAGGGAGACATTGAGACAGATAGAGGGAGGGACGGAGACATTGAGACAGATAGACAGAGGGAGGGAGACAGTGGGAAAGATAGACAGAGGGAGGGAGACATTGAGGCAGATAGACAGAGGGAGGGAAACATTGAGGCAGATAGACAGAGGGAGGGAGACATTGAGGCAAATAAACAGAGGGAGGGAGACATTGAGGCAGATAGAGGGAGGGAGGGAGACATTGAGGCAGATAGAGGGAGGCAGGGAGACATTGAGGCAGATAGAGGAAGGCAGGGAGACATTGAGACAGATAGAGGAAGGGAGGGAGACATTGAGGCAGATAGACAGAGAGAGGGAGACATTGAGGCAGATAGACAGAGAGAGGGAGACATTGAGGAAGATAGAGGGAGGGAGACATTGAGGCAGATAGAGGGAGGGAGGGAGACATTGAGGAAGATAGAGGGAGGGAGGGAGACATTGAGGAAGATAGAGGGAGGGAGGGAGACATTGAGGAAGATAGAGGGAGGGAGGGAGACATTGAGGCAGTTAGAGGGAGGGAGGGAGACATTGAGACAGATAGAGGGAGGGAGGGAGACATTGAGGCAACTAGAGGGAGGGAGGGAGACATTGAGGCAGATAGAGGGAGGGAGGGAGACATTGAGGCAGATAGACAGAGGGAGGGAGACAGTGGGAAAGATAGACAGAGGGAGGGAGACATTGAGGCAGATAGACAGAGGGAGGGAGACAGTGGGAAAGATAGACAGAGGGAGGGAGACATTGAGGCAGATAGACAGAGGGAGGGAAACATTGAGGCAGATAGACAGAGGGAGGGAGACATTGAGGCAAATAAACAGAGGGAGGGAGACATTGAGGCAGATAGAGGGAGGGAGGGAGAAATTGAGGCAGATAAAGGGAGGGAGGGAGACATTGTGGCAGATAGAGGGAGGGAGGGAGACAGTGAGGCAGATAGAGGGAGAAAGGGAGACATTGAGGCAAGATAGAGGGAGAAAGGGAGACATTGAGGCAGATAGAGGGAGGGAGGGAGACATTGAGGCAGATAGAGGGAGGGAGGGAGACATTGAGGCAGATAGAGGGAGGGAGGGAGGGAGACATTGAGGCAGATAGAAGGAGGGAGACATCGAGGCAGATAGAGGGAGGGAGACATCGAGGCAGATAGAGGGAGGGAGACATTGAGACAGATAGAGGAAGGCAGGGAGACATTGAGGCAGATAGAGGAAGGCAGGGAGACATTGAGGCAGATAGAGGAAGGCAGGGAGACATTGAGGCAGATAGAGGAAGGCAGGGAGACATTGAGACAGATAGAGGAAGGCAGGGAGACATTGAGACAGATAGAGGAAGGGAGGGAGACATTGAGGCAGATAGACAGAGAGAGGGAGACATTGAGGCAGATAGACAGAGAGAGGGAGACATTGAGGAAGATAGAGGGAGGGAGACATTAAGGCAGATAGAGGGAGGGAGGGAGACATTGAGGAAGATAGAGGGAGGGAGGGAGACATTGAGGCAGATAGAGGGAGGGAGGGAGACATTGAGGCAGATAGACAGAGAGAGGGAGACATTGAGGCATCGACAAAGACAGACATAATACAGACAAACAGCGAGACTACCACACATAGAGATAGAGAGAGAGAGCGATATATATATACATAGAAAGAGTTTGAGAAATCGGTAATCAGACACAAAGAGGGACAGCAATGCGGAAGAAGACGGTCGGTAGAAGCCAGTGTCGCGTAGATGAAAATATTTGCGCACGATGCGACTAACATCGACCCAGGCACTGCCACGGATCTGACATGCCAGATGATTGAAGAGGGGGGTGAATGTTGATGGCATGAATTTGGGAGGAGAGGAGTGTATGTGGGCTAATAGTTAATATGGGAGAAGTATGGGGACTATAAGATGAAATGGGAAGAGAGGCATAAACATGGGATAATAGTTGATATGGGAGAAGTATGGGGAATATAAGATACAATGGGAAGAGAGGCATATACATGGGATAATAGTTGATATGGGAGAAGTATGGGGAATATAAGATGAAATGGGAAGAGAGGCATAAACATGGGATAATAGTTGATATGGGAGAAGTATACGTTGGCAAATAGCTGATATGAAAGAAGTATACATGGACTAATAGTTGATACGAGAGAAGTATACATGGACTAATAGTTGATACGAGAGAAGTATACATGGACTAATAGTTGTGATGGGAGAAGTATACATGGACTAATAGTTGATACGAGAGAAGTATACATGGACTAATAGTTGATACGAGAGAAGTATACATGGACTAATAGTTGTGATGGGAGAAGTATACATGGACTAATAGTTCATACGAGAGAAGTATACATGGATTAATAGTTATGAGAGAAGTATATGTGGACTAATAGTTGATATGGGAGAAGTATACATTGGCTAATAGTTGATATCGGAGAAGTATACATGGGCTAATAGTTGATATGAGAGAAGTATACATAGGCTGATAGTTGATATGAGAGAAGTATACATGGACTAATAGTTGATATGAGAGAAGTGTACATGGGCTAATAGTTGATATCAGAAAAGTATATGTCGGCTATTAGTTGATATGAGAGAAGTATATCTGGACTATTTGTAGATATGAGAAGTATAGGTGGACTATTAGTTGATATAAGAGAAATATCTATTGGTTAAAAGTTTATATGAGAGGAGTAAGCATAGACTAATAGTTGATATTGGAGGAGAGACGTATATGTTAGTAGATTCTAATTTCGAAAGGCAATACCTCTTATAGGCCTTAATTTTGCTGTTGCTCATGTTGGTGGGTCCTAATGTTGATAGATCCTAATGTTTGTAGATCTTAATGTTGGTATGTCCTAATATTGGTGGGTCCTAATGTTGACAGATCCTAATGTTTGTGGTTCTAGTGTTTAAAGTTTCTAATGTTGACAAGTCCTTCTTCTTCTGCGTTCGTTCTCAATCTCCCGTTACCAAGCCCTAAACAGGGCTTTGCAAGTAGCAGGATGTAGTCCGGGAAACAGAATGCGCTGTGTCGCCAGTTTACAGTTTGACTGTGATATTTGCACCTTTCGGTCCGACACATCAGTCTTCGGTAGCACGACAAGTCTTAATGTGTGTGGGTCATAATGTTGGTGGTCCCTAATGTTTGTGGGCCCTAATAGTGGTGGGCCCTAATGTTGGTGGGTTCTAATGTTGATAGGTTCTAATATTGATAAGTCTTAATGTTTATAAGTCTTAATGTTTGTACGTCGAAATATTCCTAATTCCTAATGTTAGTAAGTACTCAAGTTAGCAGGTTCTAAAGTTAGTAGATCTTAATGTTGAGATGGCTTAACGTTCTTCCCCCGGGCTTCCTTTGTGTCCTCATTCATCTTTTCCATGTGGTTCCAATTCATTGTCAATCGGGATATGTCATGCGTTTCCTTCTGAGAATGTGTCCTATTCATCTCCACTTTCCCCTTCTAATCTCCGACCGTACCGATTGTTGCTTTGTTCTCTGTCACAGTCTTGTGGCTGTTAATCCACCTGGCCAAGTAGCATGTGTGGAAACATATGTTGGTGAAGGTGTCAGTTTGTCATCTTCATAGTTGTTCGCCAGTGTTCTCCCGCCTGATGTGGTTATAGTAGAAGGGAGAGTAGTAGTACTAGTGATGGTAGTCGTAGTCGTGGTTATTGTGTTTTAGTGGTAGTTGTTGTGTTAGTAGAAGTGAGAGTAACTGTGGTAGTGATGATGCTGGTAGTCGTGGTTGTTATGATTTAGTGGTAGTAGCGGTGGTAGTTGTAGTGTTTGTAGAAGTGAGAGTAACTGTGGTAGTGTTAGTGATGATGCTGGTAGTCGTGGTTGTTGTGTTCTAGTCGTAGTAGTGGTGGAAGCTGTGGTGTTAGTAGAAGTGAGAGTAATAGTGGTAGTGTTAGTGATGGTAGTGGTAGTCGTTGTAGTGGTGTTAGTGATAGCAGCAGTTGTTGTAGTGGTGTTAGTGATGGTAGTAGTTGTTGTAGTTCTGTTAGTGATGGTAATAGTAGTTGTAGTTGTAATGGTCTTAGTGGTTGTGGTAGTAGTAGTAGTGGTGTTAGTGGTTGTGGTAGTAGTAGTTGTTGTAGTGGTGTTAGTCGTGGTAGTAGTAGTTGTTGTAGTGGTGTTAGTCGTGGTGGTAGTAGTAGGTGTAGTGGTGTTAGTAGTGGTGGTAGTAGTAGTTGTTGTAGTGGTGTTAGTCGTGGTGGTAGTAGTTGTTGTAGTGGTGTTAGTCGTGGTGGTAGTAGTAGTTGTTGTAGTGGTGTTAGTCGTGGTGGTAGTAGTAGTAGATGTAGAAATATTTCTATATTTTTCGAGTCAATAATCAAAGATAGCAGTAGGAAGCAATTTGACGAATAAATGAAATGTAATCAATCAGGAAGAGTCAGCATGGGCTTACTAAAGGGAGATCGCGCTTAACAAATCTGTTAGAATTCATGGAGGAGGTTCCTAACATGATAGATGGAGGAGAACCTGTGGATGTTATTTATCTAGATTTTGCAAAGGTCTTTGGTAGAGTATCTCATCAAAGTTTATTTCGGAATATTTTGAAATAATAAAATAATAAATTTTGAAATAATATGGAATATGTGGCGAAACTGTTAAATGGATATACAATTTAATAATGAGAGGAAGGCAGAGAGTGGGCATAAATAAGGAGTAATCTGAGAGGTGTGAAGTCAAAAGTGGAGCGCCACAAGGCTCGTCTTGGAACCAACTTTGTTCTTGAGATATACATATATATATTTAAAAACAAAAGACATGCATGCACGCATATATGTATATATATATATATGTGTGTGTGTGCGTGTGCATGTGCGTGCGCGCGTGTTTTTTTGTTTGTTTTTGTATTAATGATTTTGACAATGATATCGGATCGATGTTTGCAGAATTCTCAGTTGACACAAAACTATGCAGATATGTCTCATCTAAAGCAGAAGTGGATATATTGAGGTCGGAGTTAGATAAAATAAAGAATGGTCTGTGAGCTGGCAGATAGAGATTAATATAGATAAATATACAGTCATCCACATGGATATTATCCAATTTGAAACATAATTACAGAATAGACGAGAGCAATATTAGAATGATAGAAAAAGAAAGAGACCTAGGGGTTATAATATATCATGCAGGTACAGTGAGTGATCAAGTCCAGGTAGCAGTGAAAAAGGCAAATGCAATGTTAGGTATGATAAAAAGATATATTAAACATAGGAGTAAGGAGGTGATAGTCAAACTGTATAAAACATTAGTTAGACCTAGATTGGAGTACTGTGTACCGGTGTGGATTCCTTAACGTAGGTGGGATATAAACGTGTTGGGAATGATACAAAGAAGAGCGACAAAGCTGATAGTGGGATTCCAGAATTACAGTTATGAGGAAAGACTCAGAAAACCCGGCCTACAGTGTCTAGAAGCGAGAAGAATTCGAGGTGACAATACAAGTATATAAGATAATCAAAGGAACGGATAAATTATATAAATGACTTAAAGAAAGGTCCAGATTACATATCCGGAAATATTTTTTTTAGTCCAGATAGTAATGAATGCATTGCAACACGAAATAGTTGGGGCAGGGCCAGTTAAAGCATTTACGAATAGATTGGTTGCACATTGCTATCTTTAGATCTTCTTCTTCGTCGTTTGTTATCAAACTTTCGATAACAAGCCATGAAAAGGGCTTTGCAAGTATCATGATGTAATCCGGAGAACGAAATGCGCTGTGTCGTAGTTTATAGCTTGACTGCGATATTTTCACCTTTCGGTCCGACACATCCGACTTCAGCATGTCATTTTTTGTGTACCAGGCTAGTCTTCCCTCTTCGATCCATTCTCCTTGGCCAGTCTGCTCTGTTGCAGCCTGTTATCCAGGATCAACAGGTGAAGGTGGAGACGAGTCTTGGCATCTCTGGGTCGCTAGCAGTCAGCTTGGGTTCGTTAGCCCTGACGCTAGCAGTCAGCTTTGGTTCGCTAGCCCTGACGCTAGCAGTCAGCTTTGGTTCGCTAGCCCTGACGCTATCAGTCAGCTTTCGTTCGCTAGCCCTGAAGAGAATCTATACTGCTAGCACGACAAGTGGCCACTTCTTTAGTGGAATCTATACTGATAGCCCAGCTAGGGTGCCTGCGGATCTACAATTGGAAAGTATTATACTTCTTTCTTTTCCTCCTAACTAGGTAAAAGACAAGCACTCCTTCCAGGATGCCTGTGTACAAACATTTTGCGTGATCTTGCAGTGGAGGTTCCTGTAATTATGTGTTCTACATAATGAGGTTGATGGCACAAACATTTTTAATCGCCATTATGACATGCTTTGAATGTTCGCCATTATTATATATTTTTAGAAGGTTCGCCATTATCACTTACTTTGAATGTTCGCCATTATTACATGTTTTTAGAAAGTTCGCCATTATGACATACTTTGAAGGTTCGCCATTACTTTGAAGGTTCGCCATTACTTTGAAGGTTCGCTATTAGGACATACTTAGACGGTTCGCCATTATGACATACTTTGAAGTTCGTCACTGTGACATACTTTGAAGTTCGTCACTGTGACATACTTTGAAGTTCGTCATTATGACATACTTTGAAGTTCGTCACTGTGACATACTTTGAAATTCGTCACTGTGACATACTTTGAAGTTCGTCATTGTGACATACTTTGAAGTTCGTCATTATGACATACTGTGAAGGTTGGAGTAGCCGTACTAATTGTTGCCGGTCACCTGTTGGGTGTAAGCTCAAACCTCGCGTCATGCTATACCCTGCTAGCAAAATCTGAACATCTGGTGTATTCCATTTATTCTTCTCAACATTGCTCCCAACAAAGCATAGGCGACCACTGCCGATGACCACCTTATGAACAGTAATTCAAAATATTTATTTGTGGTCTTGTAGTAGTATAGTATGTCTTGTAGTAGTATAGTATGTCTTGTAGTAGTATAGTATGTCTTGTAGTAGTATAGTATGTCTTGTAGTGTAGTATGTCTTGTAGTAGTATAGTATGTCTTGTAGTAGTATAGTATGATTTGTAGTATAGTATGTCTTGTAGTAGTATAGTATGTCTTGTAGTAGTATAGTATGGCTTGTAGTAGTATAGTATGGCTTGTAGTAGTATAGTATGTCTTGTAGTAGTATGTCTTGTAGTAGTATAGTATGTCTTGTAGTAGTATAGTATGACTTGTAGTAGTATAGTATGTCTTGTAGTAGTATAGTATGTCTTGTAGTAGTATAGTATGTCTTGTAGTAGTATAGTATACACCCATTCGTTTTATATTGAGGTGTGAAGCTAAAGCTAGTCGGAGGATCACATGATAAGTTAATAGTCTGCGGGCCACACGATGACAAGTTAATATTCTGCGGGCCACACGATGACACGCTAAATAGTCTGCGGGCCATACTATGACAAGTTAATAGTCTGCGGGCCACACGATGACAAGTTAATAGTCTGCGGGCCACACGATCATACGCTAAAAAGTCTGCGGGCCACACGATGATACGCTAAATAGTCTGCGGGCCATACTATGACAAGTTAATTAGTCTGAGGACCACATGATGACTTGTTTAATAGCCTTCGGGCCATATGATCACAAGTTACTAGTCTGCGGGCCACACCATGACAAGTTTGTCTCTTGATCGACCCACAGTAAATCTTTCTATTTGTCTTCTTCACGCTCCACCGCACTAAGTAGGTCACTGTGACGTCATACAGGCACTCAAAATCCTGGTAATCAACGATACAGGTGGATTCCTACGACCATGTAGCCGAAAGCTTTTCGTAATGATATCATTATTGCTATCATTACTTCCTACGACTTAGGTCCTGTGGGAAGGCATGTTACCATACCATATCTCACTATATTGTGAATGGTCTGTTGTGAATGTTTGAGGTCAGACCCCCTGATGATATAATCTCTGGAAACATGTAATATGGAGGACATGATGTGGGGGAACGACAATGTAATAAAAATGGCTGAACATTGGAAACACGATGTCTGGCGTGGTATCCAGGACAGGGCAAGTCAGAAAGTGAAGCTGAAGGTTAGGATGCCACATCTCACTATATTGTGAATTGTCTGCCATTAATGTTTGACAAGATGATTTGTTCCTTGAAAATTCTTGATTTCGCATCAGAACTGCTTCCGCCTATTTTATTTAACCAGTGACATTAGTATGTCAAACCATCCGTCGTATTGTAATGTCGACAAATAGTCTAGTACAGATCATTGTTTGAAGAATTAAGCAGTAAATTTCAACAACAGACTCTGCAAATCCAGATATTTTCCTATTTATTCCTGTGTTTTGTTCTCTTCTGCGAACTTTCACTTTTTAAAATCGACGTAATTCTTTGAGTTTTTTGTTGTTAAATCTGATCAGTGTTTGTTCAAACCCAACCAATGTTAATAGGTTAAATCGTAGGGGGTGGGAAGGGGGGGGGGGGAAGCGAAAACTTTGCACTTAAAGGTTTACATTCGTGTGTGTGGGGGAGGAGGGTGAATGAGGTGACATCAGCCAGCGACTCATATCTGATTTCTTGCATTAGGGTCAGCCAACCATACCTGACCAAGAGCCTATTCAGGTAGCTGCCGTGGAAACAACCAGCGACAATCACTAGTTGTAGTCTGCCAAAAGGTATGGATGGAAGACTGTGGGAAGACAAACCAGATGCTTAACAAGCCAACTGACACTGGATGTGTCGGGCTGAAGGAGGCAGATACGCAGCCTCGCTGTAAACTATGACACATGGTCACAACGTCCTTTTCAATACGAACACCGAAGAAGAGGAGTTGTAACGTCCTCATAATGTAAGTGATCATCACCCACAACCATCGTGTGCTATTTTGATAAATAGAGCGAGAAAAAACGATGCAGGTGAAACAACACTAGAGGGACCAGATTTCCACTAGGACAGAGCATTGCTTTGTTTGAGAAATGTGTCGCCAATCAACCAATAAAGGAAGATGCTGAGTAGCGCATGAGCTGCAGTGGTCAGCGACCCATAGCTGACTGCTAGCGTCAGGGCCAGCGAACCAGAGCTGCCAAGACCGTTCTACACCTCCACGCGGTGATCCTGGATAACAGGCTGCAGCAGGGAAGACTGGCTAAGGAGAAGGGATCGAAGAGGGAATGATAACCCGGTACTAAATAAATACTTGCTGAAGTCAGATGTGTTGGACCAAAAGGTGCAAATATCGCAGTCAAGCTGTGAACTACGACACAACGCATTCCGGCCTCTGGACTACATTCTGGTATTTAAGCCCTTTCAGTGTTTGTTAGTGGGAGATTGAGAATGAACGAAGCCAAGCCAACCCAATAAAGACAACTTCAAACTGTCACTTTTATCGCTTCGTAAGAAATGTGTGTGGGTTGGATTTATGGATAATGAAAGAGCTCGAAGGAAACCTGAGGCATTCACTTACTCTTCATGTTTTCTTTGCTTTCATTCCGTTCCCTAAACTCGTTTATCTTTACGGACTCTATGCTTCGCCTTGCACATTTGTGTTCTTTGTTTCATATTTCCTTACACGAGAGTTTAACCATTGTTTGACTATCTTTGTTGGGGAACTGAGACGCTAGTCCAGTCAGGCACAGCATACTGACCAGGACATCGCGTAAGGTAAAGCACAATATACTGACCAAGACCACAATCTCTCTTCCATGTAACATTTCCAGGAAACAGGCTGTTATCTAGCTGACAAGATGTTGATCTATGTGATCCCCGAAGTAGTGCGCACCAGGCAGATGAAGCCAAGCATAGCAAACCCGCCTGGAGGACCGCGGCGTATCGTCATAAGCATGCTCGGAATGTGAGGAAAGCTATTACAACCCGCGATATAATGTCCTTTTCAGGGCGCACAAAAGAGTACACTGGTCCTGTCAATATTCCTCTATGCTTGTGAGACATGGATAGTTACAGCTGACCTTCAGCGAAGGATATAGGCCTTGGAGATGAGATGTTTATGAAGACTTTTAAACGTCACGTACAAAGATCGAGTTACAAATGAGGAAATACGAGATAGAATTACAACAGCAATAGGGCCTTTTGAACACCTCTTGGCAACTGTCAAAACAAGGAAACTCACTTGGTACGGTCACATATCGAGATCAAAGGGTCTTGCAAACACGACCCTCCACGGAAAGATGCAAGGCAGACGACGAAGAGGTCGGCCCAAAAAGAGGTGGGAGGACAACATAAAAGAATGGACCAATCTCCGACCAGAAGGGGCACAGGCAGCGGCCGCTGACAGAGAAGGGTGGCGTGGTGTTGTGAGGATGTCTTCATGTGTGCCCCAACGACCTCACCGGTTACGGGATGACCTGACCTGACCAAAAGAGTACATTTACTCATTGTGGGCATTACACAACAACAATAGCGACTCTCTTTGTTCTGCACAGCAAACTCACATGTAACCTACTGTATCCAGTTAGCCGAACCATTATTCTGTTCCTAACAAAGACCTTTTATGTTATGTATTTTCCTCAATTCTACCCTAACCTTTGTTATTCCGTGGTTAATGAATGCCAGACTTGATTACAAAACACAAGGTTGCTAGCCTAACGCACAAACATCTCTAGTGGCGTATTAACATGTTTGGAAGGTAGGTTAGGGTGGCCTTAATCCTTCCTCCCTGGATACCATTTTGGTGACAACACAAGATTCACAAGGTGTGGGGGTGTAGTTAGTTCCATAGCGTTCGCTGCTGTCGGGGATGAAGTGTCGTGGGTAGTTCCATAACGTTCACTGCTGTCGGGGATGAAGTGTTGTGGGTAGCTGAATAGCGTTGACTGCTGTCGGGGATGAAGTGTCAGCAGTTAGTTCCATAGCGTTCGCTGCGGTCGGGAATGAAGTGTTAGTGGATCGATTTATAATATTCACTGCTGCGGGATGAAGTGCTAGTGAGTAGTTTCATGGCATTCCCTGCTGTCAGGGATAAAGTGTCAGTGGATAGTTTCATAGCATTCACTGCTGTCAGGGATAAAGTGTTAGTGGAAAGTTTCATAGCGTTCCCTGATGTCAGGGATAAAGTGTCAGTGGATAGTTTCATAGCATTCACTGCTGTCAGGGATAAAGTGTCAGTGGATAGTTTCATAGCATTCCCTGCTGTCAGGGATAAAGTGTCAGTGGATAGTTTCATAGCATTCCCTGCTGTCAGGGATAAAGTGTCAGCGGATAGTTTCATAGCATTCCCTGTTGTCGGGGATGGTGTGTTAAAATCTGTATTATACTAGGTCTCAGCTATGTGTGTGATGGAGATGTCAGTCCCTTTCGTCTCTGTCTTTCCTTCCCTAACTGTAATCCAGGAACCCGACCATAGCTAGGTTAAGTGGAACGCGCTGTAAACAAGTATCGAACCCGGCAAATTCCATGTGATGCGCCAGAGCTCTACTACTCAAACGTTCAAATGCGGCATGTACTTCTAGGAAAGAGAGGATCTCTGGAAGACGACATATATTTGAGTTATTTTCAGGCAGCGACAAATGGTCAATAGGACGCCATTTGATCTTCATAAAAACGAGGTTTGTTTAGTTCTTACAGGCATGCCTGGCATTTTCCTGCACAGCGACTGACGAGCTAATTGACAGACGATTTTTGGAGACAAGTTGGAACAGCGTAGTAGAAAGTCGTGCTAATAGCCTGGCAACATGGCGGGACCTGAATGTCGTATTGATTTGTCGCAGTGCAGTCTCCAGAAGTATTCAACTACTTGGGTCTTGAGTATCGATCTTACTAGCACACATAGCTGAAGATAATTGGTATCGTTTTGTCGAAATGGAAATCCATAGTATCGTCCTGTGAGGGCTAATACGAAGTTGTTACTGGCTGTGTTTGACAATACACTGAAGACTTGTATTTTTGTCACATCCTGAGGAATCTATACAGAAAGAACTGTAACATTCAAACAGAATAGTGTTTCTCTGTGGACGAATGTAGAAATGCACTCTGTGACGATCAGTGACTGTCACGTTCTGGTGTGTAGTCCAAGGTGCCTCGCGTTTGGGGAAGAGGGGGTTGGGGAGGGGTGGGATGCTATTGTCTTCCCTTAAGAAGGTAGTCAGTTATAATTATGGGTAAATTATCAACGGATTCAAAATGTGTATATATATATATTTACTTGCGAATTGCTGGCAGTTGATCAGGCAGGCGCAAAGATCATGTTTGTCTTAAATGTCTTGTACTTAAGTCAAATATCGAGTTTGTGTCACGTGAAGGGCCGCCATAGCGTCAAGAAGGTTCAAGTTTAGTTAGTTCTTCTTCCACTTCGTTGTAAACTCTTTCTTGTAATGTTGTTCTCTGACTGCAAAATAACATATTTCACACCAATCAACTAATAAACCAATCAATCAATCTTCTTCTTCTTCTTCTTCTTCTTCTTACGCTGTCAGACGTCAACCTTTATTTTTTCGAAAAAAGCAGCGGTCATCCTGAGGCTGTCGACACTGCCATAGAGCTTGTCTAGTGTTGCCACTGGTGATGGCCACATCTGCTTTATCTGGTCCTCGTATGTCGGGCAGTTTTGCAGCAAATGTTCAGCGGACATTTTCCTGGTACCACACAGGCATTCGTCAGTGCCACCTATCTTCAATTTGTTGAATAGGTGGTACCTCAGTCTATTGTGGCCAGTGCGAAGTCTGAAGACCACGACCTGCTCTCTTCTGTTCAACTGGTAATAGGCATCATTTTTTGTGTAGCCAGTATGTTCTGTTTCCCATTTGGCCATGTATCTAGCTCTAATAAGCCTTTTTGACTCTTCGTATATCACACTAGTATCTGGTTGTGGTAGTCTTGCACCTTCTTTTGCCAGTCTGTCTGCCTCCTCGTTGCCTTGGATGTTACAGTGGGATGGAACCCACTGTACCACTACTCTTTTTGGTGCGGACTGCTGGCATAGTTGACAGAGTACTGCTCTTAAATAATTAAGTTCAGTATTTGTCTGGCTTTTAAGTGCTGTGACTGCGGTCAGGGCATCTGTAAGCAGGACTATGTGGCTTTCATTCCTTTTACCTGTCACCATTTCTTTCACTGCCGCCCTCAGTGCCTCTGCCTCCGCTCTGAAATTGCTTGTGTATTTTCCAGTTGCCACTGAAAGTGTTATTTTTCTGCCATTTGATAGGCTCAGGAATACCCCTGCCCCTCCGTTCTGTGTTGTGTTTGTTATAGAACCGTCGGTGTATGCATGGGTCTAGTCCATGCTTGGGTAGTTTTCCGTTATGTACCTCAGGGTTGTATCGCTTCTTTCTTTTCAATCAATCAATCAATCATTCTCTCCCTCTTAGCTCTTTGTGGAGTTTAGATATTCAAGAAATATTCTGCCTGTCTGCTTATCTTAGGACAAGAGTTCAAACTCTGGCTTCGACCTCTTTTCTTTCCTTCTCCGTTTGTGCCCAGGTCTGTTCTTCCGTCTTCCGCGATGTGGGTCCCAGAACAAAGACTGTATGGTAACACTATCGGCAGGCCCAATCCCACGCCTACACGTAACAAGAGGGGACAGTTACAAATTAACTAAATACAGGTCCAGATAAAATATTTGGAAATATGTTTTTAGTCAAAGAGTGGTGAATGCTTGGAATGCATTGCCACAGGTAGTAGTAGAAGCAAGAACAATTAATGCATTTAAGAATAGATTGGATGCTTATAGCTTTAAGAGCAAGAAAATGCAAATGAAAATGGTTGTATACAAACTCTACAGAGTCTTCTAGACCAGTAGAAAGACGTTAAGTTATCATCACCCTAATCACTGGGGTATTATCACCTCTAAGAGTTTGGATCCCTTTCAGACCCCACTATTGACATCCAGTGATAAAAGTTTGAACATTTCTCGTTAAAAAAAAAGTAAAGTAAAGTAACCCAATACTTCCGTAGGGGTGTGAAGTGCGCGGTAGCCATTTCCTCTCCTTCGCCGCTTTTACTTCCCGGACTGAACCGGCACCCTTCTTCTTCTTCTTCATCGTACGCAGTCAGACAGCACCCTTATTTTTTCGAAAAAAGCAGCGGTCATCTTGAGGCTGTCCATAGAGCTTGTCTAGTGTTGCCACTGGTGATGGCCACATCTGCTCTCTCTGATCCTCGTATGTCGGGCAGTTTTGCAGCAAATGCTCAGCGGTCATTTTCGCGGTACCACACGGATATTCGTCAGTGCCACCTATCTTCAATTTGTTGAATAGGTGGTACCTCAGTCTATTGTGGCCAGTGCGAAGTCTGAAGACCACGACCTGCTCTCTTCTGTTCAACTGGTAATAGGCATCATTTTTTGTGTAGCCAGTATGTTCGGTTTCCGAACCGGCACCCAATTAAGGATGGGTCGACCTGGGAGCAGTTGCGGTCTGGAAAAAAAAACATGACCGCCTCAACTGGGAAATGAAGCCAGGACCACTCAGATGCGAAGCCAGCGTGCCAGTATCCCAGTTACAAAGGCATACAACGGCGAATCTGACATTGAAATCGAGGATTTCTAATATCAGCGAGGACCTAAATCGTTTTGTTTTCACAAGTTCCAAATTCTATGGAAGCATGTCGGGTCGTTTGTACACCGTAACGTGGTATCCGTATACGTAGCACCAAGGGTGTATGTATAACTACCTAAATATAGAATGTAGACCGCATTCTGTAAGGATACGTTTCTCAATCTGAAACGGTCTTACTCTATGTGAATTCAATCTCATAATGTGTCAATCCGCAGTGTATTTGTAGACTGTCTGGATATCGAAGAATGTGCACTGATTTTGTTATGTAGTTGATCACGGCATCAGGCCAGAAAAGCCAATTCATTGGACAAGTGCAGATCATCGGGATGTTTTGGCAAATGCCGAGAAATGTCATTTCTGTTTGATGAAGTGATCCGTCTCGTAATGCGGTCTATAGCTAACAGAAAGAGAAAGGAGGGCCTTATCATCCAGTCTATAGCAAACAGAAAGAGAAAGGAAGACCTTATCATCCAGTCTATAGCTAACAGAAAGATAAATGCAGACCTTGTCATCTAGTCTTTAGCTAACAGAAAGATAAATTGATACCTTATCATCCAGCCTATAGCTAACAGAAAGATAAATGCAGACCTTATCATCCAGTTTATAGCTAACAGAAAGATAAAGGAAGACCTTGTCATCTAGTCTTTAGCTAACAGAAAGATAAATTGATACCTTATCATCCAGTCTATAGCTAACAGAAAGATAAATTGATACCTTATCATCCAGCCTATAGCTAACAGAAAGATAAATTGATACCTTATCATCCAGCCTATAGCTAACAGAAAGATAAATGAAGACCGTATCATCCAGCCTATAGCTAACAGAAAGATAAATGAAGACCGTATCATCCAGCCTATAGCTAACAGAAAGATAAATGAAGACCGTATCATCCAGCCTATAGCTAACAGAAAGATAAATGAAGACCGTATCATCCAGCCTATAGCTAACAGAAAGATAAATGAAGACCGTATCATCCAGCCTATAGCTAACAGAAAGATAAATGAAGACCGTATCATCCAGCCTATAGCTAACAGAAAGATAAATGAAGACCGTATCATCCAGCCTATAGCTAACAGAAAGATAAATGAAGACCGTATCATCCAGCCTATAGCTAACAGAAAGATAAATGAAGACCTTGTCATCTAAGATAGAGAGACAAGGATACTAAAGTCAATGCTGTCGCACACCAATCTAAATGTCAAATGACTCAGAGAGCAAACTCTCAAGAAGAACCCACCACTGCATGTTCACATGTTCTACTTTTGTATTTTGTGCTGCCGTATGTGTTCTCTTCAGTCACGTGCATCCGTATTCAGCAAGATTTTTCAATCTCTTAAAACTCCCTATCCTTTGTTGTCGCCAGAAAATATAACGACAAGATGTCAGAGGGTCTGAAGTCAGTATTTCCACTCCTAGATTAGTTATCATCAATATTTTGCAGTTTATTTTACCTAGATCGTTCTGAATGTACGGCATCAGAGATACTTACCTCACGTCACACCTGTTAATAAGAAAAATGTCCACACGAGAAAGCCGGCAGCAGAGATTCAGCTGTCCGAAGCTGCAGGATGTACATCCCTTTAGACAATTCCTTTATTCCGCACCCAGCTACGACACCTTTAGGAACACCTTACAACTACATTTGTGAAATATTACTCCTGGATGTAGTTTCTCAGAAACTTTTCTCAGAAGAGCCTCGGATTCCCAGAAACCAGGAATGCACGCCACGAGTCTAGATAAACGTTCCCTGGTGAGAGAAGAAGCATCTAAACACTGGGGAGTAGATTAAGGAAGTGTGAATGTCCCGTCTGCCTTGCGCGATCACTGTCCTTGTTAAATGTCTGGGAATTAGGAATTGGCGAGCTCTGTTGGAGTGTCTCTCCCGAGATGTTTCTTGTAATTATCGACATGACAATAATTTCTTTTGATGTTTAACTTCTCGTCAATTACTTATTTCTCGCGTTATCTGTACTCTGACTCCACATTTACATAATTCTCATAAGATGTAAGGTCTAACTTAACTTTTGTATCATTCTCTTTAGAAGTAGGGTATCTCTCATTAGAAATAATTTAGCGTTTCGAGTAAATATTACTGCCCCCATTTTTTTCAAAATTTCTAGTTACATTTTGTTGTCTTCTTCATCTACTATATGTTCAGGCACTGAGCATTGATCCACAGAGACGAGCGTACACACAAACTTGGTCTGGCGCAATGAAGAACTGTACAACATTTGACCAGAAACATGGATTTCACATGTAGACAAGCAGGTATTGGAGACAGGTACAATTAAAGCATTTAAAAATAAATTGGATGCGCATAGCTTTTAGAGCAAGATAATGTAAATTAATCTGGTTGTATACAGACTCTGCAGAGTCTTCTAAGCCAGTATAAAGACGTTAAGTTAAAGTTAAGGTTAATGAAGAAGGTAAAAAAATAAGAAGAAAAGATAAGGTGAAAAATAGGCAGATCAATAAGAAGAGGATGAAGAATAAGCTTTAGAGGAAGAGGAAGAACAAGAGGAAAATGAAGATGAGTAAGAAGAAAAACATGACAGAAATAAAGAAAAGAGAAAGAATTAGCAAAAAGAAAAAGTAGGAGAAGGAGAAGAACGATGAGAAGGAGAAGAAAGAGAAGAAGTAGAAGAAAAAAAGAAAGCAATGAAAGGGTGAAAGAGAAGAAGAAGAAGAAGAATAGAAAGAAAACCAGAAGAAGAGGAAGAAAAACAAGAAAATGAGGAATGAGAAGAATAACACGAATAATAAAAAGCAGAAGCAGGAGAAAACGAAGACGAAGTAGCTGTAGATACGCCCGTATACTCCACACGCAGCACAAAAATGCACGCAATCACTTATTTCTAGCATCAAATCGCCATATTTTCAGTTGTAGCATTCAACTGTCAAATTCGCATGTTCTAGTATTAAACTAACATGATCAGCTTTAATATATAACTGTAACATTATCAGCTTTGATATATAACTCTAACATTATCAGCTTTAATATATAACTCTAACATTATCAGCTTTAATATATAACTCTAACATTATCAGCTTTAATATATAACTGTAACATTCTTACCTCTAATATACAACTGTAACATTCTTACCTCTAATATACAACTGAAACATTCTTACCTCTAATTTACAACTGTAACATTCTTACCTCTAATATACAACTAGAATATTCTTACCTCTAATATACAACTGTAACATTCGTACCTCTAATATACAACTGTAACATTCTTACCTCCAATATACAACTGTAACATTCGTACCTCTAATATACAACTGTAACATTCTTACCTTTAATATACAACTGTAACATTCTTACCTCTAATATACAACTGTAACATTCGTACCTCTAATATACAACTGTAAGTGGACGGCGTGGGCTAATGGTTAAGTGACACGGCTCACAACCAGCTGGGTTCGGTCCCCATCACAGCACCGGCCGTTACCCCTAGGAAGAAAACCCCTAGAATATGCAGGAGGAAGCAGACCCTTACATACAATGCATGCTGAAGTCGGATGCATTGGACCGATAGGTGCAAAATAAAAACCACAGTGCAACGCACACCGCCTTGGGGAATAGATAAATAAGGCAAACGAAAAAAAAATATAACTGTAGTATGTTTAGTTGTGGTACAAAATTGTAACACTCTTAGCTGTACTATCAAACGGTAACATTTTCAATTCACGTGTAAAATTGACTTTCTCAGTTCTACTGTAACATTCTCAGATTTTCTGTAACATTCTGAGATTGACTAACATTCTCATATCTACTGTAACATTATCAGATTTATTGAAATGTTATCAGATGTACTCTAACATTATCAAATCTACTGTAACATTCTCAGATACATTATCAGATCTACTGTAACATTATCAGATCTTCCATAACATTCTCAGATACATTCTCAGATCTACTGTAACATTATCAGATACATCTTCAGATCTACTATAACATTCTCAGATCTATTGTAACATTATCAGATCTACTGTAAGATTATCAAACTTACTGTAACATTTTCAGATCTACTGTATATTCTCAGATACATTATCAGATGTACTGTAACACTATCAGATACATTATCAGATCTACTGTAACATTATCAGATACATTATCAGATCTACTGTAACATTCTCACATATACTGTAACATTCTCAGATATACTCTAACATTCTCGCATCTACTATAACATTCTCAGATCTATTCTAATATGCTCAGATACATTTTCAGATCTACTGAAACATTCTCATATCTACTATAACATTCTCAGATCTTCTGTAATATTATCAGATCTACTGGAACATTCTCAAATACATTATCAGATCTATTGTAACTTCCTCAGATCTACTGTAACATTCTGAGATCTACTGTAACATTCTCAGATCTATTGTAACATTCTCACATCTACTGTAACATTTTCAGATACGTTATCAGATTTACTGTAAAATTATCAGATACATTATCAGATCTGCTGTAACATTATCATATATAATGTGACATTATCAGATCCAATGTAACATTCTCAGATCGCTTGTAACATTCTCAGATCTACAGTAACGTTCTCAGATACATTCTCAGATCTATTATAACATTCTCAGATCTACTGCAACATTATCAGATTGACTGGAACATTATCAGATCTACTTTAATACTCTCAGATCTACTGTAACATGTGAATGCGCTTACATTTTTTTTTGGTATCAATATGTTATCACAGTTATCCTGCACCCTTTAGGGCGACCTTCCTTTGTGTGTATTTTTACGGCATGCTAAGTACATTATTATTTACTCTCTTGTATTGAATCACTAGACCCTCTTGTTTCGCGCTAACCTTATATTGACCACCCAGCCTCTTGCTAAAGGCTAATTGAGGCAATGAAGCACATTCTTTATATAAAACATACAGACACACACGCACGCACGTACGCACGACACGCAAGCACACACGTACGCACGCATGCATGCACACATACACACGCACAGACACACACTCACATACACATTCACATCATGTCACTCACACCTAGTTATATAAAGGGGAGACAACAAGTAACATTAAATACTTAGTATTTTCAGAATGTCATACGAAGATTACTTCCCTTCGTACACACGCACGCACGCACACACACAAACACACCCACACAAACACAAACACACTCACTCACTCACCCACCGGCCCACTCAAGTTCTTTCTCATACTCACACACACATTCATTCTCTCTCTCTCTCACTCTCTCTCACACACACATTCTCTCTCACACGCACTCACACACGTACACACATATTAACCATCTACTCACTTGGTGATATTCACACCACCCAAACGCTGATTGCTACAATTATAGAATCTAGTTTCATCGCTTCAAGAAAGTGTGATCTGGTTTCCTGTGCCAATTATCTTGGCTTGGCTTCGTTCGTTCTCAATCTTCCACTACCAAACACTGAAAGGGCTTAAGTAGCAGAATGTAGTCAAGAGAACGGAATGCGTTGTGTCGTAGTTTACAGATTGACTGCGATATTTGCACCTTTCGATCCCTTCTCCTTAGCCAGTCTGCCCTGATGCAGCCTGTTATCCAGGATCACCGCGTGGCGGTGTAGAAGGGTCTTGGCAGCTCTGGTTCGCTGGCCCTGACGCTAGCAGTCAGCTTTGAGTCGCTGACCACTGCAGCTCATGCGCTGCTCAGCTCTGGTTCGCTTGCCCTGACGCTAGCAGTCAGCTATGAGTCGCTGACCACTGCAGCTCATGCGCTGCTCAGCATCTTGATCCCATGCCAATTATCTGACCATTGTTATTAACAATTTATGCCTGTGTTATATTTCACAACGTGAGCTTGCTTTTCACAATGACATCACCATACAAGCACACACACACACACACACACACACACACATACACACACACACACACACACACACACACACACACGAACATGGCACACCAATGTAACACATATCACAAATGATAATAGCAAGGCAAAGCTGACATGTTTGTTCCGTTTAGCTTATCTTAAGTTAACGTCTTTATACTGGTTTAGAAGACTCTACCGAGTATATATATATACAACCAATTTCTTGGAGGGTGGTTTAACCTATGTCCATCTTAATAGAATTAAACACTAGAGCTAAGTAGACCTGCATCCAGTTAGGTGCCATCTATAATTTCTCTTAACAAACCACCTGGGGAAAGGTACAAAAAACTCCTTTTTAACTTGAATTTTGTCCGGGTAGGGACCGTTAAGCCTACTCTTTTCGGTTTTAAACCGCCAAGGAATTTTTTAACGTGCTCCATACTGGACACATGAGTCTGATCTCACTAACCAGCGATCAGGGAAATATGTTTACCAGAAGATCCACGTGAAAAAAAATCCAGATCTCCACCGAGATTCGAACCCGCGAACTCCGGCACCCGAGGAGGGCACCTTACCTTGAGACCACCCAATCCCGCTGAGATTATGACTTCTCTCCACCAACGTCCCTTTCTAGTGTTTTGGTTTTCTTCGACACCATTTTGTTTTGGTTTTCTTCGACACCATTTTGTTTTGGTTTTCTTCGACACAATTTTGTTTTGGTTTTCTTCGACACCATTTTGTTTTGGTTTTCTTCGACACCATTTTGTTTTGGTTTTCTTTGACACCATTTTGTTTTGGTTTTCTTCGACACCATTTTGTTTTGGTTTTCTTCGACACCATTTTGTTTTAGTGTGTGTACGTATGAATATGTTTGTTTATGTGCTATATTTAGTTTCTTCAACACCCCTGCCTTTCACTCTCCCCACCACCCTCGTCTCTGTGAGTGGAAGTATAAACTCAGACCTTCATCTGCATCCGCTCTGCCACTTGTCGTTGACAGTGACAGCGGAAAGTGACATCATCCAGATAAACGTCACACAGAGACTCAGCAGTCAGCGCGAAATATTTGAATTTACGAATTTGGTTATCAGCTCCAAAGGGCAGATTTTTACAGAATTATAATTCACAATCTAGGGGTTCTAATTGTAAGAGCACTGTAGTTCCGGATGAAGTGTGAAGGACCGCATTGGGCGACGTTTCTCCTTTGTTAATGCTCGGTTATCAATTTTCTTTATAGCTGTCTTGCCTTCTGTAGAAATACATCTTGGAACACTGGTGTTCAGCCAAGCAAGACTAAGTCTACTAGAGCAAGCTACGGCGCTGACGACGAAGGTGACTCGCCAAGAGACACATCACAGCGATCAGTATGTCACGTAAATACGCTATATGAAAATATGCCTATATCTGCTAAACGTTATGCAACCAGGCCTGCCCAGTTCCGGGCCCCTGTTTCGAAAAGGCCTAACCTTTAGTACTAGAGGTCTTCTTTTGTTTCGCCGTGGAGGTAGTTGGCACGAGAATAGAGCTATTCATCTGTCCTTGAATATGATGTGCAGAAACAACCCACTGCCCCATAGAAACAACCCACTGACCCATAGAAACAATCCACTGACCCATAGAAACAATCCACTGACCCATAGAAACAATCCACTGACCCATAGAAACAATCCACTGACCCATAGAAACAATCCACTGACCCATAGAAACAATTCACTGACCCATAGAAACAATCCACTGACCCATAGAAACAATCCACTGACCCATAGAAACAATCCACTGACCCATAGAAACAATCCACTGACCCATAGAAACAATCCACTGATCCATAGAAACAATCCACTGACCCATAGAAACAATCCACTGACCCATAGAAAAAATCCACTGACCCATAGAAACAACCCACTGACCCACAGAAACAACCCACTGCCCCATAGAAACAACCCACTGCCCCATAGAAACAACCCACTGACCCATAGAAACAATCCACTGACCCATAGAAACAATCCACTGATCCATAGAAACAATCCACTGACCCATAGACACAATCCACTGACCCATAGAAACAATCCACTGACCCATAGAAACAACCCACATGTATAGAAACAATCCACTGACCCATAGAAACAACCCATTGACCCATAGAAATAATCCACTGACCCATAGAAACAACACTGGAATAGAAACTGTATGGACCAATATGTGAACTAAAAATGGCATCAGTTTATTCGAGAAACAATATGGCAGTTATAATTTTGTCAAGCGAACGAAAGAAGAAACTAGATATGCTGTTAATGTCACACGGTGCCGGGGCGTTTCCGTCTCCGTCACTGAGCAATTGTGCTTTACGTTCTTTCAGTTTAATTGTTGTACGAGTAAATAAATAGTTTCAGTTTAATTGTTCAAGAAGATTAATAGTTGGGGAGGAAGACTAACGTCTGGTCAGGCAAAATATACTCGCGAAGACCCTCACCTCGGCTTCCTCGTAGCCCTCCCTGGAAACGGGCTGTTTTCATGGCAGTCTGGCTAACAAGGTGATGGATCGAATTGATCCCCGTAGTAGTCAGCGACATGCAGAGGAAGTCAAGCATAGAAAACCGCCTGGAGGACCACTATCCACCTTCATCAGCACGCTCGCATAACTTGTCGCGAAATTGCACAAGAGGCAAGTCTTTCTCTGTGTACGGTGAACAAGAGGCAAGTCATTCTCTGTGTACGGTGAACACTATTATTCACAAAAGGAAAGTCTTTCTCTGTGTACGGTGAACAAGAGGCAAGTCATTCTCTGTGTACGGTGAACACTATTATTCACAAGAGGCAAGTCTTTCTCTGTGTACGGTGAACAAGAGGCAAGTCATTCTCTGTGTACGGTGAACACTATTATTCACAAGAGGCAAGTCTTTCTCTGTGTACGGTGAACAAGAGGCAAGTCATTCTCTGTGTACGGTGAACACTATTATTCACAAGAGGCAAGTCATTCTCTGTGTACGGTGAACACTATTATTCACAAGAGGCAAGTCATTCTCTGTGTACGGTGAACACTATTATTCACAAGAGGCAAGCCATTCTCTGTGTATGGTGAACACTATTATTCACAAGAGGCAAGTCATTCTGTGTACGGTGAACACTATTATTCGTGAACATTTGCACGTTGGGTGCCAAGGTAGTTTTTTTCCATTTTGACCAGCACTGATTTAAATAAACTTCTAAAAGAATTCCTGGGAGGTCAGCATTTCAGCAGTGATGAACAAATGAAACAAACTGTCTTGGATTGGTTCAGGTATACTGAATTCTGACAAATCTTTATACGCTGAAGATTTTCAAGCATTACTTAAACGCTGGGATAAGTCCATAAACGTTGCAAGGGATTATATCGAAAAATAAATGGTATTCTGACTCATTGAAAAATGTATTTTAATGTCTTGCAAAATAAAGTCCCGATTTGGCTTGAACATCCCATCAAACTTTGAAACCTGCTAGTTATTACACCCACCGCGCTATATCACGCGTGGATGCTGCACTGCCATGTACAGACTATATGTGACCCAACAGGAAAACTAACCTGGTCTTATTATAAAGTGAGATATGGTAGTATTAATATCATCTTCAACAATATACCTTTCCGCATCGGGATTTCCAATATCCGAGTGTTGGAAATGCCGATGGAAAAAAAAAAAAAAAAAAAATTTGATTAGATGTCTAAAATGGTATGCGCGTTGATCTGTCAAATTCGACACCACAAATCTTACTCAAGTTAAACAATAACAGTTTTAACATTGACATGTATTTTACAAATGAAATCCAACTTTAAATTTCATTTATTTTAATTGTTAAAAAAAATAAAAAATACTCATACATTTTCCCCATTGCTGAGGTAGTCGAGGGGTTTTGAAGGCTGAGGACTACAGGCCGCTTCGCCACTGCTGTCGCCACGTCGTGTGCTGGCTATGTTTGTTTATTTCACCCCCAGCAGAAAAACTACATGTGCCATACCGGGAATTCAAACCGCTGCCCGCCTTGTCGACAGGCAGGCCTCGAAACCAATCGGCCACGCGCCCCTTAATTGTATATAGTTGTTATTGACTGTGTCAACAAAGAAGTCCAGATTTTACTATATCAAATGTATCTTATTAAACTGTGGTATCTGTATTTTTATATAACTGGGGGTTATTTTTTTTAAATTTATTTTATGCACTAACAAACATTCTGAGAATGGATCCGTAACTATCACTTGGCTGCCAAAGAGATCTATGCAACAGCAAAGGTTAATAATCCCTTTCTTATAATGTAGTGCAGCAAAGATGGCGCCGTAATCGGTTGCTGGTCTATATTGCTCTGCTGTTTCAATTCATTATGGATGCCGCCAGACGACGGATTTGCCTCGAATTCACACTAGTCGACGACTTGCACTTGTGTTCACGGAAACATGTTGTTGTTTTCCATTTGAACTGGTTAATTTGTTCGTTTCTTGTGATTTCTTGCGTCCGATTATCTTCTACATGCTTTATAAATAGCACTACTCATAAACCTGTGTGGTATTTCAGTGTAATTGATACGGGTGGATTTCACGGGATTGGCGCCCTTTACCCTGGCTGCAAACAGTGTCGGTTTTTGTGTGTGAAATTTAGACACGACTATAATGGACTGAGCACAGCCCGGGAGATATGCCCGACTTACTCACATGCTGAGTGATGTCCCTACGACTTCTTGCGGTTATGTGAAAGACACACAGCATTAGATGTCATTCCCATCTCCGCTGCCTTGTGGATACGTTTACGGGAAAAGCTTCGAGAGTAAACCCTGAGGAAAAATCTGCATCCTGTGCTACTTCTAGTCGTCTCGATAAATTCTTGCCACTGGCCAAGGGTAGCTCAGAACGAGAGAGTGAGGTTGACAAAAGGCGCAGTTTCTTCTCCACTTTAATCCAAATCATAGCGGAAGTCACTCATTTCAGCGGACACAACAAAAGAGGAAAGACTGTCCACACAGCTGAACAAAGAGAATAGTTATCATCACTTGTGATGAACAAACAACAGCATAAGATAGTGATCTATCACTCTGCTACTCAACAGCTAAGGATAAAATACCTTCTCAATATTATTAAATCATTTGTGCCACGAGAGCGAGGATACCCGCCACCAGAGTAGTCAAAGAATGGCGAGCGGCTCAGCTGCTACAGTTTCACATTTCCCCGATAAGATGAATGATTGTACATGCCTGGAGATAGATAATCTTTGAATAAAGGAGATACTGTAGATGTAGAGCTAGAAGCTGAATGATTGCACATGCCTGGAGACAGACAATCTTTGAATAAAGGAGATACTGCAGATTTACGGAAGCTAGAAAATGAATGATTGCACATGCCTGGAGACAGACAATCTTTGAATAAAGGAAATACTGTAGATGTAGAGCTAGAAGCAGAATGATTGCACATGCCTGGAGACAGACAATCTTTGAATAAAGGAAATACTGTAGATGTAGAGCTAGAAGCTGAATGATTGCATATGCCTGGAGACAGACAATCTTTGAATAAAGGAGATACTGTAGATGTAGAGCTAGAAGCTGAATGATTGCACATGCCTGGAGACAGACAATCTTTGAATAAATGAGATACTGTAGATGTAGAGCTAGAAGCTGAATGATTGCACATGTTAGTTAAATTTACAATCATCGTATTGAAAAGATATATTGTCATCTGCTGAAGTGTTTGAGAGACTGATAATATTTAATATTGAGTGATATATTTCGGAGGTAAATATTTCCAGGGCTTGCAGCTGCACGAGGCTAGCGGCTAATTTATTACTGTTAGAAACTGCGCTCTTCTGCATTCATTGAGCACACACAAGCTCGCGCGCACTTTCAGCTGACGTCTCGTGCATCATGTCTTCTGAACTAGGACATGGCGATATTTTCCTTATTAGATTATTAATTTACGAGTTGCTAAGCAACTGTATCTCCAGCATCCTATACAGCTTCTTCTTCTGATCCTGCGAAAATGTATTCTTTGCTAAAATCATTCCATAATCTAGGAATTTTAGTTTTTTTTTTCAAAGTCATAACGTTACCCTGCACTCAATAGCGGGATATGTCAAGCATTGAATCAATCTCAGAGATTTTTGACCATGTTGTTCATCGCTTCTTACGACATGCTTCTCAGTGTGGCAGTGGGTCGTATTCTGTTTGTCTCTGGGACGCACATCGCTGTCCTGAAGATGTCTACTCCTTTTTCGTCTTCTTCTTCTTCTTCTTCTTCGTCTTCTTCTTTTTCTTCTTCTTCTTCTTCTTCTTCTTCTTTTTCTTATCCGGCGTTCGTCCTGAAGCTGAGTGTCGCTTACAGCTGGCTGTAATATCTGTGCATTTAGGTCAAACACATCCGATTTTAGCTACCAAGCCCTGAACGTTCTCAATCTCCCGCTACCAATCCCTAAACGTCCTCAATCTCCCGCTACCAAGCCCTGAACGTTCTCAATCTTCCGCTACCAAGCCCTAAACGTTCTCAATCTCCCGCTACCAAGCCCTAAACGTTCTCAATCTCCTGCTACCAAGCCCTAAACGTTCTCAATCTCCTGCTACCAAGCCAAGAAAACGGCTTTCCAAATAGCAGAATATAGTCCAGAGAACGAAATATGTACACCTTTCGGTCCGACACTTCCGATTTCAGCAAGCATATTTTGAGTACCGGGTTAGCCTTCCCTCTTTGATCCCTTCTCCTTAGCCAGTCTGCTCTGTTGCAGTATGTTATCCAGGATAACCGCGCAGAGGTGTAGAAGGGTCAGCAGTTCTGATTCACTGGCACTGATGCTAGCAGTCAGCTATAGGTCGCTGACCACTGTAGTTCATACACTACCTAGCGTCTGACGATGCTGTAAAGTCACTTCACATCAAATGTCGTTAGGGGTGTCCATCGTGTGAATAACCTGCCAGATTATTGCCCTTTAGATGTATATACTGGATATTATATAGTATTGCTGTGCAATATAAATGATTCCTTTTTGCTCAGTGTATGAATCTGTACTAATTATGTACATTGTGCATCATGAATCTATCGGTAGTGCAGTTTAAACTGCGGGAAGTTGTGTATGTCAAATATTGGCAATGAAGCTCAATACTTTAATAATGTTGGACATCCCTGTAATGGGTGATACCATCTATGAACACCACACCACATTCACCTTATTATCGTGTCTGATATGCATACATATGGGCACTCCGACGTTACTAAGTGAGGGTTGTCAGGCAATGTGCGTTCACTAATGTATTTACTGCCTTCATAATGTAGTGAACGAAATGAAAGCGACGCTATAGATAATTGAATCAAAGATAATAGAGTTATAGATAACTGAATTATAAACATTAGAATCATAGATAAAAGATAATAGAAATAGAAAATAGAATGAAAGATAACAGAGTAATCGATAAGTATATTATAAACGATATACTAATAAATCATAGAATCATAAATAATAGACTGAATATAACGAAGTAATCGATAATAAAATTATAAATAATCGAATTTTAGATCATAGATCATATAATAATTGAATTATAAATAATAGAATCAGTGATAGTAGTATCACAGAAAACAGAATCACGAATAACAAAATCATAGATAACATAATCATAAATAATAGATAATTTTATAAAATAGATAACAGATCCATAAATAATTGAATCATGTATAATATAATTATAATATAATAATAGAATAATAAAATAATAATAGAATGATAGATAAAAGAAGCATACAATAATAATAGAATCATAGATAATAGAATCGTAAAAAAATAGGATTATAGATAATAGAACTATACAATAATAATATAATCATAGATCATATAATCATAGCTAATATATTTATAAAGAACAGAATAGTAGATAATTGAAACATAGATAGTAGAACTTTATATAATAGAATCATAAATATTATAATCATAGAACGAAAAATACTAAACCTGACAGAAAAATTCAAGCGTATGAATAAACATCTAATGCAGGGAAAAGTAAATGAATTAACAAAAAAAACCGCATTAAAAGAACAAGCTTCAATCATCTATCAAAATGTCCAACGAAATGGGAAATGATACAAGTATATGAAAATACAGAGCAACAGCCCAACTTCATGGTGGAAGCGAAAATACCAGGTATCGATAGAAAGGTGGACGAATCAGACCATGCATTGAGAGAAAAAAAACCTAAAGCATATTGGAGACGCCTATCCTCAACCCATGTGGACGCACGTCTACACAGATGGATCATCAGAGGAAGCATTGAGGAAAGGAGGGGCGGGACTCGTCATACTTCTACAGGATGGAACCGTTATAGAATAAGCAAGTGCTGCCGGGGAGCCCTCGACAAATCTAAGAACAGAGCAACAGGCAGTAATTGAAGCAGTTAAACTATTGGATGAAAAGGGGTTAAAGGATAACAGAATAGTGTTTTTGTGCGAATGCATGGAAATTTTGCAGGCCACACAAAGAGAACCACGAAATAGTATGGAAAGGGAACTGATATGCCAGCTAAACAAACTCTCAGACCACAATAAAATCACCCTCCAGTGGATTCCAGCTCACTTCGGCATACCTGGGAATGAATGGGCGGACAGGCTAGTCAGGGAGGGAAGACAGGGAGAACAATTCACGCACCCAGTGTCATTTCCAAAGTCAAGGCAAACATTAAAAAAAAAATATAAACAACAGTGGATAGAGAGAACACACAGTAAATACCCACAGGACCCAATCAATAGACTTAATAGGAAACAGTATGCCACAATCTTTCGCCTCAGAACAGGTCATTGCAGATTAAATGCACACATGCATAAAATGAAAGCAGCACAGACTGCACAGTGTACATGTCAGAGAGGACCCAGACTCCAAAACACATCCTGCAAACATGCCAACTGCTCCAAGACTCCCACGAGAAGACCTGGCCCGAGGAGAGAAACATACAAGACAAACCGTGGTGAACCATTGAGGTCCTGCGACTGACGTCACTTCATGGAGGCAGCCCATCTGGTGGCATGAAACGAGCATACGAAACCGCGGGGAACCATTGAGGACCTGCGACTGACCTGTCACTTCATGGATGCAGCCAATCTGGTGGCATAAAACGAGCATACGAAACCGAACGCAAAGAAGAAGAAGAAGAATCATAGTTAATATAATTATAAAGAAGAGAATGATAAATTATAAATTGATATTTAATCAAATCATAGATAAACGAATAATAATTAATAGAATTGTGACAGGCGCACGGATCCCGATATGGCCATAGGCAGGACTTTAAGGCGCTTGTCTGTGACGAGTACACAAGTTGCCAAGTTTAAACAAATCCGTTTTAATCGTTAATTATGTCTTTAATGATTACTAAAAACGACTCTGGCACGATTACTAAAAATATTACGGTTCGCATAGATTGTGCATAGTTAGTTTGCGATGGTGAATCTAAATGGACTGCACTGCTACAATTTAAACTCACTAAAAACATAGATAACTGGTAATATAGTTCTAAAACGACCAAGAATGTTCAAGGACACACGCCATGCCTCTGACAGTAGTGCATGTCCTCTTAAGAAGAAATAGACTAATACTGTGTCAGTAATATAATTGTACCAGAGCCGGTCGATTTGATAGAGCTCTGTCGCAGAATGTAAAGGGGTCTGTTCTATTCTATTGCACTCTACACTCGCTCTAAACAAATTCAAGTAACACTAAATATAAATACAATACAACAAATTATTTAATCAAGAAACACTGCCAACTATAAACTCTCTAAAATCTGAAATTCTTTCTTTCACCAATTGTACGTCACGACATCCTATTCCGTAATCTGGTCTGCTGTGATCGAACTTAGTTGCGGATTGCCGCTGATGGTAAAGTTAGTAGGCTCTGAACCCGAGTATGACGTCTATGGGCTTGTTCCTCTTTGTCGGCGGTAAATCAGAGTGGTCTCTACGTGGGCAGGATAGACTGCATGACATATGATCCATGGAATCACTGGACAACTGCCTCTAGCTGCGACCGACGACTTACATTCACGTGATCAAGGTGATGTTGACGTGATCAGTGAGACTGCGTCAATATTATAAATGGGATGACTGGAAGACTGCCTCTATATGCTACTGACGACTTGTAATTACGATCACTACATAATATGAGGGTAGTTACCTTGCTTGCTGCTTGTCTATCTCAACTGCCTCTCTATGTCGCCTAAATCTCAACTCAAATCTGCCAACTGCATCGCCCGCTCTCCGCTGAGCGTCTCTCTCCAAAGTCTTCTCATGTAATCTGCTCATGTAATCTGGTTCTCAACTCAAATCTGCCTCACTCTGTCGTCTGTTCTCCACTGGGCGTCTCTTTCGAAAGTGTTCTCATCTAATCTCCGAAGTTACGTCTTTTCTCTCCGCCGCCTGCTCCCCACTGAGCGTCTCTTACCAAAGTAAGCATTCCCCTGTAATGTTAGAAGCGAAATGCTCTCTCTCTCTCTCTCTCTCTCTCTCTCTCTCTCTCTCTCTCTCTCTCTCTCTCTCTCTCTCTCTCTCTCTCTCTCTCTCTCTCTGTCTATCTTATGTCATAATCATCACGCCACTACGCCGAGATTTATATTAGATCTGCATCTCCAGATCACGTGATTTTCAAAACTTCCCGCGTTTTTGTCCGTCTGCTTGCCATTAGCCCCCATCCTGTTCGTCTGGTTTCCAGACGACCCTGCACTGACTCAAATCCCACGAAAAAAAAAGACATAAATGGTTGTCTTAGCTCCTATCCATATATTGTCTCTACAGCTGAGATCTGTTGCACAATACATTTTGGTTTGGTACGCACTCTTATTTAGAAATAAATGTGAATTAGTGCCGTGTTGACATTTGTTAACATGAGTTGTATGACTGTAGTCCGATCTTGCGGACTGGTAACATTTTTGACTGACCGGTAAGCCACTCTAAAATTTGTCAAACCCTGATCATATGGATGATCACGATCATGGACCCCGAGCAAGGAGAACATGGAAGGCAAATTGCTTCTTTTTCTCCTTTTGTCCCACTGCTCTGACCTTGCGGCATCGCAGAGAGGGGGTATACGTAGATTTCTGTTTTGCGCTAGAAGGGAGGCTTGTGTGGTTGTCATATTGAACTTTTGGAGAGTTTCCTTGACCCCTTCGATCCAACGACGTCGTGGTCGCCCTTTTGCTCGAGGACCATCCACCTTCAAGAAATAGGATTTCGCTTCTGGTTGTTCATAATGCATTCTAGTCAGATGCCCGAACCACTTTACCCTCTGTGCTTCAATATAGTGGTATACTGGTGTAGTCCCCACTATTTTTCTAAGTGCGTCGTTACTGATTCTGTCCCAAATCGTCTTTCCTGCAGCATTTCTGATCCCTCGCATCTCACAAGTCACAATCTTACGCCTATGCCTGTCTAGTAGTGTCCATGTTTGACACTGATAACACAGCGTAGGGATGATCAAGGTGTTGATTAACTTCCGTTTTGTGGCCATGGCGACATTTTGGTGTTTCAGTATCGGTGCCAATTGGTACTGCATCTTATTCGCTTTTTGGAATCTAGTTTCTACCTGTCAAACCTGCCGTCGTCAGTGAAGACACTTCCTAGATATGTAAACTCCTGTACCTGTTTTAGTATTTTGCCCCCAGTGTGGTAGCTGCGATGTATTGGTAGGCGGTTGATTGTCATAGTTACTGTCTTGTCGCCGTTTATCTTCAGGCAAATTGCAACTGGTTTTTATTCAGATTCAAATAGATCACTTAGAACCAGGCAGGGGGATCAAGACGCTGAGCAGCGCATGAGCTGCAGGGGTCAGCGACCCAAAGCTGACTGCTAGCGTCAGGGCCAGCGAACCAGAGCTGCCAAGACCCTTCTACACCTCCACGCGGTGATCCTGGATAACAGGCTGCAGTAGGGCAGACTGGCTAATGAGGAATGATCGAAGAGGGAATGCTAACCTGGTACTCAAAAAATGATTGCTGAAGTCGGATGTGTTGGGTCGAAAGGTGCAAATATCGCAGTCAAGCTGTTTACTACGATACAAAGCATTCCGTTCTCTGGACTAAATGATGGACATGCGACCTCACATGTCAAACTTGAGAATCATTCAAAGAGTAACTAGCTGAAATTGTGGGTAGAAGCGTATTTTAGAAGGATGGTGGGGGAAATTACTGAACCAATCTCACCACTACTGTATTGCAAGCAAAGATGGCTCAGCGTCATACATTGTGTATTTAAACGTCACCGCGTATGACTGTACATCTCTCCTCGCCCAAATGAGCACCATGGGGTATGGCAGTGCATCAGGTTGAGTGGTTCAGAGAATCCGCTGTGAAACTGCTCTTTAACCTTGTTTGTACTAGAGTCATTAAAGCTATCAAGTTTGACTGTCGACTCAGACATACAATCTCCAACTGGCGTTCGGAGAGACTGAGTAAAAGAGTGATAGAGCGATTGTTTATCGCGAAAAAAGCAGCAGATTATATTCCCTTTATCGACATGCTCCAATTGACCAGGCTGGATATAGACACCTGGCTTACTATAATGGAAGTAAATTAAATCATCAAGAAAGGAAACTAGCGACTTCATTTCCTAAAAAACCTGAGGCCTAGCTCAATGAAGTCACTAACACTTGAGAAACGACTGCCCTTATCATCTTACAAGTGAAACTGTTTCCCCGTCTCTTTTTCTAATTCCTCGCTGTTCGTCTTAAAAAGGACGTTGTGATGTTGTGTACAGCGAGGCTGCGATATCTTAGCCTTTCTGCCCGATATTTGCGACTTCAGCTGTCGAGCACCAAGTTGTCCTTCCTATTGCGATCTCTATTCTCGAAGTCAGACTGCACTAGTGCAGCCAGTTTCCAGGGCAGCAACTTGGAAACGGAATAGAGTCCACTCATTTCCTGTTGTAGATTCAGCCCCGATGTTTCGGTCAAACCCAGATGGCTATTCCACACGTACCAAATGTTTGGCTTTTGTTGTTTGTATGTTTAAAACTTTCTATAGTCCCCTAATATATTTAATCTCTAGTAGACGATGTGAAGGTCTTGTGTAAGGAGAGAGAGAAAGAACGAATGAATATTTAAGCCAATAATGACACGGTGTTCCGTAGCTCACTTTCATTAAAATGCCTTGTTCGTCCCTCACGCTCCCACGAGCAAGGATGGCGTGCCCCCTGGTCTCCAGTGACAACAACGAGCGCACTCAAACGTCACTACTTCTGGCTCAGGTAAGATCAAATTGATCCGCCTCTTTGAAGTGACTGGCTAAAGGTTTCTGAGTCTCTTTGTTTTTGTTTTTTTGTTATTGTTGTAGCATTGCACGCGTCTGTTTTTGTGTGTGGACACGTTTTTCTTTTTTTTTTGTGTTCATTTTTCCTGTTGTATATTAACTTAATGACTCTACAGACGTACAGACGTGCTAAATTAGAATGTGAAAAGAAATAAAAATTATCAGAAAGATTATTTGATAGAAATAAAAAGATGGTATCTTAAATGTGAATGTAAGAATTCACAATCACTCTGAATGTCGGACAGTATAAACACCTTCAATCAGCTATAGAAATACGCAGAATACAAAGCTATGTCAAAATCACAAGGGATGTCCATAAAATACTCAAGGGAACATACCCTTGAACAAAAAAGAGAGGGAGACCCAAAGTGCGCTGCACAGATAATATTCATAAATATATGGGACAAATTTCGACAGTTATGGAAAAATACGTTTCGCAATACACAGAGGAACAAATTTGTTTAGGATATATGTGCCCGTTAAGAAATCTAGGAGCAATTCATAAATATGGATGAATAGTTCGTAGGGTTGTGATGATGATGATGTTCGTCCATCACAAGTGATGAAGACCACTCTATCTGTTCAGCCGTGTGGACAGTCTTTTCTCTTGCTGTGTCCACTGAAATGGGTGTCTTGCGCAGTGATTTAGATTAAAGTGAGGAAGAAACTGCGCCTTTTGTCAACCTCACTCTCTGGCCCTGAGCTACCCTTGACCAGCGGCAAGATATTTATCGAGACAACTGGAAATAGAATGGGATGCAGATTTTTGCTTGGGGTTTACTCCCGAAGCCTTTCCCGTAAACAGGTATCCCGCAAGGCAGCGGAGGGGGATGACATCTAACTTTGTGTGTCATGCCTTAACCATAATCACGAGAGGTCGTAACTCAGCGTGTAAGTGAGTTTGGCATATCTCCCCTGCTGTGTTCAGTCCATCATAGTCGTGTCTAGATTTCACACACCAAAACCGACACTGTTTGCAGCTAGGGCGAAGGGCGCCAATCTCGTGAAGTTCAACCGCGTGAACTAGACCGTGCAATACGACACAGGTTTAAGCGTACGGCTTTTCATATAGCCGATCCAGACCAAGATAATCGGACAGAAGAAATCATACAAAACAAGCGAATTAACCAGTCCAAATGGACAACAACAACACGTTTCCGTGAACACAAGTGTAAATTGTCGATTAGTGTGAATTTGAAGCAAATCCGTGGTCTAGTGGCATCCATAATGAACTAAAACAGCAGAGCAATGTAGACCCGCAGCCAGTTACGGACATACAATTAACTCTTCAATACCTTCTCTGTCCGTTTATTTATCTAGTATCAAAGCTCACACATTTAGCATTCATTAGCTCACAAATCAATTTACTGTTAATCTGCTTGTCTGTCCGCGAGATAAAGTCCTTGCCTCTACTTTAATCATTATACTTCTCTAGTAGTGCAGCCCCCAGGTTTACAGTCAACCCCAACAACCTACAAGTTTATAGTCAACTCCAACTTCAAATTTTAAGTCAACCTCGACAACCACCAATTTTACAGTCAACTCCAACAACCTTCAATTTTAGTCACTTCAGTAACTCTATTTTACAGTCAACTTCAGCAACTCTATTTTACAGTCAACTTCAGCAACTCTATTTTACAGTCAACTTCAGCAACTCTATTTTACAGTCAACTTCAGCAACTCTATTTTACAGTCAACTTCAGCACCTCTATTTTACAGTCAACTTCAGCAACTCTATTTTACAGTCAACTTCAGCAACTCTATTTTACAGTCAACTTCAGCAACTCTATTTTACAGTCAACTTCAGCAACTCTATTTTACAGTCAACTTCAGCAACTCTATTTTACAGTCAACTTCAGCAACTCTATTTTACAGTCAACTTCAGCAACTCACTATTTTAAAGTCAACTTCAGCAACCCTCCATTTTACAGTCAACTTCAGCAACCCTCCATTTTACAGTCAACTTTAGTCCCAATTTTAGTCCTCAAACAACTCCCAATTTTAGTCAACTCAAACAACTTCAAATTTTAGTAAACTCAAACAACTTCAAATTTTAGTAAACTCAAACAACTCCCAATTTTAGTCAACTCAAACAACTTCAAATTTTAGTAAACTCAAATAACTCCCAATTTTAGTCAACTCAAACAACTTCAAATTTTAGTCAACTCAAACAACTCCCAATTTTAGTCAACTCAAACAACTTCAAATTTTAGTCAACTCAAACAGCTTCTAATTTTAGTCAACTCAAACAACTTACAATTTTAGTCAACTCAAACAACTCCCAATTTTAGTCAACTGAAACAACTCCAAATTTTAGTCAACTCAAACAACTCTCAGTTTTACAGTCAACTCAAACAACTCCCAATTTTAGTCAACTCAAACAACTTCAAATTTTAGTCAACTCAAACAACTCCCAATTTTAGTCAACTCAAACAACTCCCAATTTTAGTCAACTCAAACAACTCCCAATTTTAGTCAACTCAAACAACTTCAAATTTTAGTCAACTCAAACAACTCCCAATTTTAGTCAACTCAAACAACTCCCAATTTTAGTCAACTCAAACAACTTCAAATTTTAGTCAACTCAAACAACTCCCAATTTTAGTCAACTCAAACAACTTCAAATTTTAGTCAACTCAAACAACTCCCAATTTTAGTCAACTCAAACAACTTCAAATTTTAGTCAACTCAAACAGCTTCTAATTTTAGTCAACTCAAACAACTTACAATTTTAGTCAACTCAAACAACTCCCAATTTTAGTCAACTGAAACAACTCCAAATTTTAGTCAACTCAAACAACTCTCAGTTTTACAGTCAACTCAAACAACTCCCAATTTTAGTCAACTCAAACAACTCCCAATTTTAGTCAACTCAAACAACTCCCAATTTTAGTCAACTCAAACAACTTCAAATTTTAGTCAACTCAAACAACTTCAAATTTTAGTCAACTCAAACAACTTCAAATTTTAGTCAACTCAAACAACTCCCAATTTTAGTCAACTGAAACAACTCCCAATTTTAGTCAACTCAAACAACTCTAAATTTTAGTCAACACAAACAACTTACAATTTTAGTCAACTCAAACAACTCCCAATTTTAGTCAACTCAAACAACTCCCAATTTTAGTCAACTCAAACAACTTCAAATTTTAGTCAACTCAAACAACTTCTAATTTTAGTCAACTCAAACAACTTACAATTTTAGTCAACTCAAACAACTCCCAATTTTAGTCAACTCAAACAAAGTTGTTGCAATGTGTCGAACATTTTCGCTTCTATCTTCTCCATTTACCGTGTCCAAACGAGAGACTTCTAGTACCCTTTGTGCAGAATTTGGTTTCACACATGTTGGTGCTGTAATAACTGATCATATACTAGAAATATCGAAAGTCTTTAGTTTTATAGACCCGGCAACACCTTTACTTATCTTTGAATTCGGATTTGATGTGCAGGGAAAAGAGAGAGAGAGACGATATAATTTGATATTCCTGTGCTCCAATGGAATTTAAACCAAGTGAGTTCCTTGTAGCAAAGTTCGAAGTATGAGGTTTTAAGAACGTCGCTCTGACAACTGCCAGCATGTAAGTGTGTTGTAAGTTTCTTGGCAGGTGTCTGGCTTACATTTACCTTTATCCTGCATGGCGTGGGTGATGAAGAGAGGGTGTGGAGGTGGGGAGGCGGAATGAGGGGGGTGGGGGGTGAGAAGAAAGCTAAAGATACAAGTTTTGCTGTTCGTACTACAGTTCTACCTGCCGGTGATCGATTCACATTCACGCGTTCAATGTAACTTTCCAGAATACAGTGTTTATTTTGTCCTTGCTGTAGTGTGAACAAAAAACTGAAACTGTCGTGCTTGTTTAAACGTTTATTGCATGTTTTTCTTGTACATGTTTTTGTTTTTTCTTATGCGTTCGTTCTCAATCCCCCGCTACCAAGCCCTAAACAGGGCTTTGCAAGTAGCAGGATGTAGTCCGAAGAACGGAATGCTTTCACTAGTTTACAGCCTGACTGAGATATTTGCACCTTTCGGTCCGACACATGCATCTTCGGCAGCTACTTTATGTTTGATGTCTTCTGATATTGAAAACATTCTTCAATCCTGCAATCATAAAGTGAAACAGAGCAGTCATTTTTATTTTTGTATTGATGAACCGGCAGCAGCTTCGGGGAGGACATACCCCTTCGCGACCTTATGATTGTGGTAGCAGGTTTGTCCCGGCCCCCAGGGAACTGGTTGTGGCTCCAGGTTTGTCCCGGCCCCCAGGGAACGGATTGTGGCTCCAGGTTTGTCCCGGCCCCCAGGGAACGGATTGGGGCTCCAGGTTTGTCCTGGCTCCCAGGGAACGGGTTGTGGCTCCAGGTTTGTCCCGGCGTCCAGGGAACTGGTTGTGGCTCCAGGTTTGTCCAGGCCCCCCCGGGAACTGGTTGTGGATAGTCCTCAGTAAGTAGCACAAGTAGTTATAGAGGTGCACAAACTAATACCCCACCCCCTCCCCGCCCCTCCTTTGGCAATTTTTTCTTTTTGGGATCTACCCTAATCGTACCTAACTTACGTAGTCGGTCTTCTTCTACCCTGAGGTGTAATGTCTTCTACATAACTTATTTAGTCGCTCCTTCTCTGACTGAAGTGTAGTGTCTTTTACGGAACTTACTTAGTCGCTCTTCTGCTCGAGGTGTATAGTTTTCTACCGTACTTAACCACTGCTCTTCTACCCTGAGGTGTAGAAGTTTGCCAGAAAGAGCGTCAGTTCATTCATTCTATTATCTCTATCATTTGGCCTGGTTCCAGTCTAATTCACGCCCTTCATCTTCTTCTTCTTCATCTTCTTCTTCTTCTTCTTTTTCTATTTGCTTTTTGTCGGGCTAGTCCCTTTTAGCATCAGGTTATGAAGAGGTCTGTAGACCGAGCCTTAATATATGTTTCGTACACGGGGAGTTTTTGCGAGATGAGCACTTTGAGCTGTTCCCATTGTATCTGTGAAGTATTGCTTTCTGATGGATTCTGTCTGGTGTTTGGCATGTCGCGTGGCCGAACCACTTGGTTTACTGTCCCTTGACCAGGTGTAGTACTGGTGTACCTACATGTCTCCTAATATCCTCTTTTCTTATTCTTTTCATTCTTGTTACTCCAAACATTCTTGTCCACAGATCCCAGTCTGTAATTCGCCACCTTTAAGGTCCGTTTAATTTCTTCCTTTGCTGACTTGTAATCTGGTAGGTAGACAAACAAACGATTAACCTGTTGTGTCATTCCGTGATGGAGGGGCTGCCATCGTTAGGCGTCCGACCAGGTCACCGTTTCTGGTTCATGACTTTATTTCGTCTTACCGACCACGGAATATAGAAACCATTCAGCTATCCACTACTCAGCTGATGCGCATGACAGAAGGGCAAATTCGTCCCCCAGAGCCAATAGTGCCCTAATACATGAATTCGTGTTGAGTGCCTGACTTCCATCATGTTCTGATATATTCCCCCGGTACCCATTATAACGGACGAATACAGGAATCGTTTTAATAATTTATGTCGCACGTGGAATTCGAACCCTCGGGTACATAATAGTGGAAATATATGATTCATCCATTGAGCTACCGTGCATATAGCATTACAAGTACTGGGATTTGTCATGCCTTGCTTGTTGTAAGATGCGATGTCATAACGACCTCCCGATATGGCGGCAAAGTAGGAGACCAACGCGCGCCAATATATCCAATGTTAGATGACATTTATTCGTGAGAGTGCCAAAAATGGTAGAAACAAATAACCTTAAACCTTCTTAACAGAAATTGTTGATGGTGATGATAATCTGAACATTTTGTGTATCTCTCTCTTTCTCTATATCTCTCTCTCTCTCTCTTTATATTTCTCTCACTTTCTCTCTGTTCACTCTATGTTTGTACTCTCTCGTCTGTCTCTCAGTCTTTTTCTCTCTGTGTTTGTCTGTCACTCTCTCTCTCTCTCTCTCTGTTCCCTCCCTGTCTCTCTCTGTCTCTCACTCACACATCTTTCTCTCTCTGTCATTCTCTTTCTCTGTTAGTTCCCTCCCTGTCTCTCTCTCTCTCTCGGTTCCCTCCCTGTCTCTCTCTCTCTCTCTCTGTCATTCTTTCTCTCTCTGTCTTGTCTCTCTGTCACTTTATGGATCTCTCTGTCGGTTTCCTCCCGATCTCAAAGTCTCTTTCTCTCTCTGTCTCTCTCTGTCTCTCATATGTAAGACAACTGACAATGTGGACAAGTAAGATAAAGCAGAGAGGCACCATTATAAACCGTATTAGAAGAAGACAGAAGCATAGGCAATACACCAGACCCAATTCATCAACTCAAAAGAAACCAACAAACTACCTTAGTTTGCCTGAGAACTGGAAACTGCATACTACTAGAACATCTATACCGTCTAAAGATCTCACACACCGACGAATGTCCGCGTAGAACAGGAAGCCAGAATCCTGAACATTCTACAGGAATGCGCACTCTAAAGTGAAATGAGATACCAGACCTGGTCAGAGGGTACGGAGCTGTTGTTGTTTCGAATACCCATAATGAGTAAGTTACTCTATGTGCGCTCTGAAAAGGGCGTTAAGTGACGGGTTGCAGTAGCTTTCCTCACATCATAAGCGTGCTGATGAAGGTGGACTAGGGTTCTCCGTGCGGTTGAGCTATGATTGGCTTCATTTGCATGTCGCTCACTACTACGGGGATCATGTAGAACCTCACCTTGTTAGCCAGATTGTTGTCGACAACAGCCCGTTTCCAGGACGACCAACGAGGAGGTCAGGTGGGAGTCTTGGCCAGTATATTTCTCCTGACCCTGGCTAACGTTCTCTGTTCAGTGTGTTTCGCCTGACCAGACGTCAACATAATCGTCCCAAAATGGCTATTTCATAACTACAACTAAATAAGATTCAAACTTGAAAACCATTTATTAATACACTTCTATCGCCTCTTATTTCTCAACATAATCTGCACCCAACATTGATACACCTATCCCATCACATTATCAGTTCATCAAAACCTGCAGCAATGAAGTCTTTGGTCTGCCGTCTCAGCCATCAAAACCTGCAGCAATGATGTCTTTGGTCTGCCGTCTCAGCCACCAAAACCTGCAGCAATGAAGTCTTTGGTCTGCCGTTCAGCCACCAAAACCTGCAGCAATGAAGTCTTTGATCTGCCGTCTCAGCCACCAAAACCTACAGCAATGAAGTCTTTGGTCTGCCGTCTCAGCCACCAAAACCTGCAGCAATGAAGTCTTTGGTCTGCCGTCTCAGCCACCAAAACCTGCAGCAATGAAGTCTTTGATCTGCCGTCTCAGCCACCAAAACCTGCAGCAACGAAGTCTTTCGTC
>JAVGWX010000010.1:83327194-83332194 GCA_036924085.1 Ariolimax columbianus
GTCTGCTGAGGATTCTATGAGTAGGAGGATAATGAAATTTAGCAAATTTTACGGTTGGTATGTGCTGTTTACATCAGAAGTGACGTCATCGTGCGCATAGGACGTATATTCACTTTTTTGCAGTTTTGCCCGGTTTCATTTGAATACGTCTCTTAGAATAGATTAAAATTGAGGCTAACTCTAGACCGATCGCCATATAACCAAGATGGTAAACATAATTTGATATAATCCATTGAACTGTCTGTGCAATTAAAAGCGGCGTTCCAAAATGATTCAAAACCCATTGATGCAATACTTCCTTGATAACAACTCTAACAAGAATGTTTTCTGTAAAAACGTGATCTTTCTACCGAGACAGACATACTTTGCAGTTGATGCGAAGTAGCTGTATGAATTGATTTCAGACTATTGTCCTGGAATACAATGCTGGACCGTGAAATCTACCCCTAATTCATCTTTTCATAGCATTTCTGGCAACCAAATGATCTCTGATGTCCGTAGGACCACAAGTAGGTCACTGATCGTCTATTGTCACGCATGCGCTCTGCGTAGCTATCTAATCTGTATGTTCTAGCAATGCTGTTTCTATGACGTCATTGAATGAGATTTGTCGCAGGAATTCTGTTCATACATTTGGTCCCTTAGAGAAACGTTCAATGTTCTTTATTAAATTTAATTGCCTCCGTTTGCTTTCTTTAAGTATATTCCATACCTTCCGTGATTCCGTGGCGAAGTGGTAAAGCCGTCGGCCTCGTGATCAGGTGGTGTGGGTTCGACTCTGGACTTCGCCGTCTTTTTCACGGGTGCTTGATGCGGAGTCCCCTGCATCTCGTAGTCGTTCCCTAGTAGTCTTGTCCTTGACTTGCCACTGTGGTCGAGCGGCACGAGACGAGAGAGTGAGGATAAAAAGTAGCGCAGTTAATCCTTACTAAAAATATCGCTAGCAAAATAAATTCCGTCATCATCGTCTGCGATGGACGGCGGCCTTTATCTTTTTGCTTTCCTTCCTTACCTCGCAGACATATATTACAAATAATTAAGTATATATTTCACCACTGTGGCCTTTTAATGAAGGTTGTTTCCACGCATTTGCAATTTGCAACCCTGTAAATATACGTATACATAAGTATGACAAATTATACAAATATGATTTGTCGGGTTCTGCATGGAGTTAAGCTCAAATTTCTGAGCCCTCTTTGATACAAACGGGGTCGGACGATGATGTTGCTAGTCACTATCTCTCTTTCTCTTGACCACTTACTTAATTATGACGTCAACTACATCAACGAACAATGACAGAATTAAATGGACCTCGACCAAGCAACTTGATGATCTGGACCTGACTGATGACTTTGTCCTTCGGTCCCATACCCACGGTCAGATGTAAAATAAGATAAATATGCCTGATGACTGGTCCTTGAGTGTTGGAGGGTACCATCAAAGCATTCAGTTGTTGGAGATCATATTGTGTTGGAGGGTGTCGTCCAATCATGCATTTGCCAAAGACCACATTATGTTGGAGGGTGCCTTCAAAGCATTCAGTTGTTGGAGATCACATTGTGTTGGAGCGTGCCCTAAAAGCATTCACTTGTTGGAGATCACATTGTGTTGGAGGGTGCCTTCAAAGCATTCAGTTGTTGGAGATCACATTGTGTTGGAGGGTGCCCTCAAAGCATTCAGTTGTTGGAGATCACATTGTGTTGGAGGGTGCCTTCAAAGCATTCAGTTGTTGGAGATCACATTGTGTTGGGGGGTGTCTTCAAAGCATTCAGTTGTTGTAGATCACATTGTTTTGGAGGGTGCCCTCAAAGCATTCAGTTGTTGGAGATCACATTGTGTTGGAGAGTGCCTTCAAAGCATTCAGTTGTTGGAGATCACATTGTGTTGGAGGGTGCCTTCAAAGCATTCACTTGTTGGAGATCACATTGTTTTGGAGGGTGCCCTCAAAGCATTCAGTTGTTGGAGATCACATTGTTTTCGAGGGTGCCCTCAAAGCATTCAGTTGTTGGAGATCACATTGTGTTGGAGGGTGCCTTCAAAGCATTCAGTTGTTGGAGATCACATTGTGTTGGGGGGTGTCTTCAAAGCATTCAGTTGTTGTAGATCACATTGTTTTGGAGGGTGCCCTCAAAGCATTCAGTTGTTGGAGATCACATTGTGTTGGAGAGTGCCTTCAAAGCATTCAGTTGTTGGAGATCACATTGTGTTGGAGGGTGCCTTCAAAGCATTCACTTGTTGGAGATCACATTGTTTTGGAGGGTGCCCTCAAAGCATTCAGTTGTTGGAGATCACATTGTTTTCGAGGGTGCCCTCAAAGCATTCAGTTGTTGGAGATCACATTGTGTTGGAGGATGCCCTCCAAGAAATGAGTCTCCCTTTATATAACGTTACTGCAACATAAAAATAATAATAGCTGCCCATCGCAAGTGAAGATGACGAAAACACACTATTGTTACTAAATATGTGTTCTCTGATGGCTGTTAAGACCAATCCTGGAACGGCATACCCTGCCACATTCAGGGCACACATGTAGGGAGCGGGCAGTGGAATAATTGTTAGTATTTTTCATTCGGGCAGCATGCTTTCACTGAGCCTCCGCGATGGCTGTGCTTTCTGCGAGCTGAGCACCTCGGGTGAACTAGCTCGTCTTGTGCAAGCATTCCCAAAGAGGTGACATCAACATTGAAGCATTTCAACGCCACTTTCAAGGAGTCGTTGAAGCGTTTCTTCTGAGCGTCTGCCTGCTCTGATATCCCTGTATAACAGCTGCTTGGGGATGCGTTTATCTGACATGTAAACAGGTCCCGTCTATCGTAGCTGAGCCAATTATATACGTGTATGGATGCTCAACATGTTAGTGTTGCTAAGAATTTCAGAGTTAGGCACTTTGTCCTGCCACCTGATCACAAGCAGCCTACGCAGACAGTCCAAGTGAAAACTATTGAGCTGTCTGGCATTTCTACTAAACACTGTCCATATATCCATTGTCCATATTCACTTTCCATATTAACTGTCCAAATTCACTTTCCATATTAACTGTCCATATTCACTGTCCATATTCACTTTCCATATTCACTGTCCATATTCACTTTCCATATTAACTGTCCATATTCACTGACCATATTCACCCTATCATATTCACTTTCCATATTCACTGTCCATATTCACTCTCCATATTCACTTTCCATATTAACTGTCCATAATCACTGCCCATATTCACTTTCCATATTAACTGTCATATTATATATTCACTGTCTATATTCACAGTCCATATTCATTGTCCATATTCACTTTCGATATTCACTTTCGATATTAACTTTCCATATTCACTGTCCATACTCACTGACCATACTCACTGTCCATATTCACTGACCATATTCACTGTCCATATTCACTGTCCATATTCACTGTCCATATTCACTGATCATACTCACTGACCATATTCACTTTCCATATTCATTGTCCATATTCACTGCAACATAGACACAATGGGATGCAGTGATATTGGTATGAGATTATGGACACAGAAGTTTTGGCGCACTATCGTTACGTTTAGAAGTTTATGAATATCCTTCTTCTTCTTCTTCGCACGCTGTCAGACGTCAACTTGAATTTGTTCGAAGAAAGCAGCTGTCATCCTGAGGCTGTCGACACTGCCATAGAGCTTGTCTAGTGTTGGCACTGGTGATGGCCACATGTGCTTTCTCTGGTCCTCGTATGTCGGGCAATTTTGCAGCACATATTCAGCCGTCACTTTCCCTGTACCACACGTGCATTCGTCAGTGCCACCTATCTTCAGTTTATTGAATAGATGGTACCTCAGTCTGTTGTGGCCTGTACGAAGTCTGAAGACCACGACCTGCTCTCTTCTGTTCAACTGGTAATAAGTTGTGGACCACACCAGACACTAGCCATGTTGATAAGTTGTGGGCTCTACATCAAACATTAGCCATGCTGATAGGTTGGGGACTCTACATCAGGCATTAGCCATGTTGATAAGTTGTGGACCACACCAGGCATTAGCCATGTTGATAAGTTGTGGACTCTACATCAGACATTAGCCATATTGATATGTTGTGGGCCTACTGGTCTGCCGAGGTCTTTGTGTATGACAAGGACAAGAATAGCACCACTGCCTCACAGAGAGCATGTCGTAAGAGGAGACAAACTGTCTGGCATGGCATAATACCGGCCATGGTTAGGTGGTTTGTTTAGAGCAGCATAGATGGCGCCTAACAGACTGTGGGTCTACTTTGCTCTAGTGTTTGAGTCCTTTAAGATTAACTCGCACATCTGTTAACCACCCTCCGCACGCTTGTCCCAACGCAGCGGGGTGCTACGCTGCTCGAGCCTTGCCCGCTTAGTAGGCCATCCTTCTCTCGGATATATCCAGCCCATACCAGAGCTGGGACCTGCAAAGGCGCATCTGCCCCTGTAGAAGTACTGGTCTACTAAGAACCAAGATAATTTGTAAACCACATCAGACATTAGCTATGTTAAAAACGTGTGCTGATCAGTGTTCTTCTTCTTTCTTCTTCTTCTTCTTCTTTTCTTCGTTCGTTCTCAATCTCCCGCTACCAAACCCTGAAAGGGCTTAAGTAGCAGAATGTAGTCCAGAGAACGGAATGCGCTGTGTCGTAGTTTACAGCTTGACTGCAATATTTGCACCTTTCGGTCCAATACATCCGACTTCAGCAAGCATTTTTTGAGTACCGGGTTAGCATTCCTTCTTCGATCCATTCTCCTTAGCCAGTCTGCCCTTCGGCAGCCTGTTATCCTGGATCACCGCGTGGAGGTGTAGAAGGGTCTTGGCAGCTCTGGTTTGCTGGCCCTGACGCTAGCAGTCAGCTATGGGTCGCTGACCACTGCAGCTCATGCGCTGATCAGCGTCCCTGATCAGTGATCCAGAAGAGATGTGTGTACAGTGCATTGAACTGAGGTCTACGGTGATACAGTTCGCGCACAAAGTGTTACTGCCTTGTTGTAAACGCACGACATAG
>JAVGWX010000010.1:83337194-83378857 GCA_036924085.1 Ariolimax columbianus
CCGACTTCGGCATTCATTTTATGTAAGGGCCCGCCTCTTTCTGCATTTTCTAAGGGTCTGCTTCCCCTGGGTAATGGCGGTGCTGTGCTGGGAATGGAGAGTTATCCCAGTACCTTCGGTTTGTGGTTGCTTCAGTTTATTTTACGGTGTAAAATAATGTAATTCTCAATGAGTTAATATTCACAAACATTGTATAACTGTTTACTTTAGTGCCATCTTCTTTGTCAAGTCCTTCATGAATATCTTTATATTTCTAAACGTCAGGTCAAGGCTGTTTTATTGTTGTCATGTGAAAACTGTTTTATTGTTGTCATGTGAAAACTGTTTTATTGTTGTCATGTGAAAACTGTTTTATTGTTGTCATGTGAAAACTGTTTTATTGTTGTCATGTGAAAACTGTTTTATTGTTGTCATGTGAAAACTGTTTTATTGTTGTCATGTGAAAACTGTTTTATTGTTGTCATGTGAAAACTATTTTTGGAAAAATTTGTTTAAATATTGTGCTACTATCGACGTTGTCCTCCAATATATTTATTTGTGCATACTCAAGCGAAACTCTAACATAGCACACTCAAGCGAAACTCTAACATAGCACACTCAAGCGAAACTCTAACGTACCAAACTCAAGCGAAACTCTGACATAGCACAGTCAAGCGAAACTCAAACATAGCACACTCAAGCGAAACGCTAACATAGCACACCAAAGCAAAAATCAAACATAGCACACTCAAGCGAAACGCTAACATAGCACACTCAAGCGAAACTCTAACATAGCACACTCAAGCGAAACTCTAATATAGCACACTCAAGCGAAACTCTAACGTACCAAACTCAAGCGAAACTCTGACATAGCACAGTCAAGCGAAATTCAAACATAGCACACTCAGGCGAAACGCTAACATAGCATACCAAAGTAAAAATCAAACATAGCACACTCAAGCCAAACGCTAACATAGCACACTCAAGCGAAACTCTAACATATCACACTCAAGCAAAACTCTAACATAGCACACTCAAGCGAAACTCTAACATAGCACACTCAAGCGAAACTCTAACATAGCACACTGAAGCGAAACGCTAACATAGCACACTCAAGCGAAACTCTAACATAGCATACTCAAGCGAAACTCCAACATAGCACACTCAAGCGAAACTCTAACATAGCACACTGAAGCGAAACTCTAACATAGCACACTCAAGCGAAACTCTCTAACATAGCACACGGGGCATTTGAATGCAAATAAAATGCACATACAGCTTAACAAAACTAGACCACAACAAAGTTATTCCTCTCCAACTGGTCACAACAATCCGATTGAAATGCGTTCATTCACTAGACATCAACACGCAGATCTCTCTATGGCTCGTCAACAGTAACGTAACCATGATATGACCCAGGCCGGCTTTCGGAAGCGATCTGCTTGTATATCTGTATTTTTTAGAACATATCAGCAACAATGTAATTCTAATTTTGTAACAGTAAAAGTGCATTTTCATTTATCATTTTATAACAGTGAAAGCGCATTTTGATTTTATCATTTTGAAGCAATAAAAATGCGCAGCAATTGTATAATTTTGTGAAATAAAACAGTGAATTATGATTATAACATTTGATAACTATAAGAATGCAATGTGATTATATAATTTTGTGGCAATATAAGTGCATTTGGTGACATAATTTTGTATCAAGTATTACTATGAGCGTTTGAGTAGCAGAGTGGTTAGGCGATTTTCCTTCAGTGACACAGATATTAGGGTCAATTCTTGGTCTAGATATGCTCCAGGCTACTCAACTTTCAAATCTGGTATTGTGTTAATGAATGTGAGTGCAGAAAGGAAGTCTCAATCGGTCTAACAAAAAAAAAAACGGAGCCTTGGTGTAATGAGCTCTCAAACACTTCATCGTCGACAGCAGTGGCTGGTGAAAGATAGAGGTAGTCACACAGACATTGCCGTTGGGGATGTCGTGTTACAAAGTGGGGAGTTCATTGACTTGTGTATGGATGTCTTTGTGGATGTGTGTATGTGGCATCCATCGTAACCAAAATGAAGATCATGACACAGGGCTAGGGCACAGCAAGGTCAATGACGTAGAGAAAGGTTGCTACTGTCCATGCAGGCATTTTTTAAGATAACGTCAGATCCATTTAACACCCCGATGTGATATACCGCATATGGTGTTAGTTCAGTATTATTCTTGACCAGCGGCCCAATAGGGGTGAAGTAGTCAACATCAAGCACGCCACCTTCTCTTTCGCACCTAACCCTGTACCCAAGACATTAGACTGGGTCGACCCACATTCGACCTTATCAGCCGTTTTGTGATCTTCTTCTTCTTCGTACACTGTCAGACTTCAACTTGAATTTGTTCGAAGAAAGCAGCTGTCATCCTGAGGCTGTCGACACTGCCATAGAGATTGTCTAGTGTTGCCACTGGTGATGGCCAAATGTGCTTTCTCTGGTCCTCGTATCTCGGGCAATTTTGCAGCAGATGTTCAGCGGTCATTTTCCCAGTACCACAGGTGCATTCGTCAGTGCCACCTATCTTCAGTTTATTGAATAGATGGTACCTCAGTCTGTTGTCGCCTGTGCGGAGTCTGAAGACCACGACCTGCTCTTTTCTGTTCAACTGGTAATAGGCATCGTTTTTTGTGTAGCCAGTATGTTCTGTTTCCCATTTGGCGATGTATCTGGCCCTAATAAACCTTTTGGACTCTTCGTAGGTCAAACTAGAATCTGGTTGTGGTAGTCTTGCACCTTCTTTTGCCAGTCTGTCTGCCTCCTCGTTGCCTTAAATGTTACAGTGGGATGGAACCCACTCTACCACTACTCTTTTTGGTGCGGACTGCTGGCATAGTTGACACAGTACTGCTCTTAAATCATTAAGTTCAGTATTTTTGGGGGCTTTTTAGCACTGTAACCAAGCCGTTTTGTGATCTGAAAAATCCCTCTCCAACTGATGACAGAACCCCGATCGAGCAGCTGAGAATCCAGTGCACTAACCGCTGTGCAACAACGGCTCCCATATAAAGGCATCAGCAAACATAATGGTCACTGATTGCGGTAGCTGAGTTTTAATTCACCCCAAAAAGAAAAGCAAAATATATTTTTAGTACCGATTTTGAGGTGGTGCATGTTTACGGAAAATTATTTTCTGCAGGGGCAAAATCATTCGTTTGCTTACAAAGATCAAAGACACTAACAACTACCTTACAAAATGTAAATTATAAAGTCATGTGGAAATTGAAAAGGAAAGTCAACGTGTACAAAATCACGTGTATCGGTGCAAGGGTTATTGAGATATTAGGCGCAATTAAAAGCAACCATTGTAAAACTGACAATAGTTGGGACATGAAAGTTTCGTCATTTTGTCGGCGGTGAAATGTGTTTCAGCGGGGTTTATCCGTGAGTTAGAAGGCCTGTATCTACATGAGGCTTTGGGGTAGTGATGTCACAGAGTAGTACATTTTTCAACTGCTGAGGGTCTCAGTGAGAATAGATGAAATGTTCTGCTTTTGGTGCCTCTTATTCCTGGCCTTTTATCCATTAATTTCGTGAATATGTCAATGTTGATCCGTGAGCAGGAGAGTAGCAACCAGTTTATACAGCAGAAATACATTATCCATGCTGTCCAACGATCTAATAAAAACCATGTTACCTAACCCTAAACATAACAACAGTCTACTGCGGATCTAAACTAGGCAATGACCTAACCCTAAACATAACAACAGTCTACTGCCGATCTAAACTAGGCCATGACCTAACCCTAAACATAACCACAGCCTACTGCAGATCTAAAGTATGCCATGACTTAAACCTAAACATAACAACAGTCTACTGAAGATCTAAACTAGGCAATGACCTAACCCTAAACATAACAACTGTCTACTGCCGATCTAAACTAGGCCATAACCTAACCCTAAACATAACCACAGCCTACTGCAGATCTAAAGTATGCCAGGACTTATACCTAAACATGACAACAGTCTACTACAGATCTAAACTAGGCATGACCTAACCCTAAACATAACTACAGCCTACTGCAGATCTAAAGTGGACCATGACCTAACCCTAAACATAACTACAGCCTACTGCAGATCAAAGATAGGCCATGACCTAACCTTAAACATAACCACAGCCTACTGCAGATCTAAAGTAGGCCATGACCTAACCCTAAACTTAACCATAACCCCAAACTTCTCAAAACTGACTATAACCATCTTTTCTACACTTCTCTCTATCAAAGTGTTTACTAATTTATTTAGAATACATTTATTTCGACCTGTTCTCCCCTTAACCCGAAATGGAATGTCCTGAGGCGTACGATGGAAACCCCGGGAACTCTTTTATTTTTTAATTTTTTTAAAAATTTAATGTGTTTGCCTCACTAGTTTCTACTGGCGGAGGCGCGCCTATTCCACATCAGGCCGTAGTCAATTTGGGCGTTTTAACAAATAGGCCTGCGCAGTGACTTTGTGACATTACTTCCCAGGGCTTTATTTTTAAACACAGAAGAGAATTTTGAATTTGGCTACTAGCATCGAAAATAGTTATGTGAGTGTTTTTAGGTTTCCACGTAATGCAGAAATTAAGGAAAAGTGGATTAAATACATCCCTAGGAAAGATTTTGTACCAACTAGTGCCAGCCTGGTGTGTATGAAGCATTTTCGACCGTGTGGTATTATTATAAGCGATACTTACATTGACAAATCTGGAGTTTCACATGAGCTTCCACGAAAGTGTCCTGCTCTAAAACCAAATGCATATCCATCATTGTTTCCCGACATGCCTTTTTATTTATCAATTGACATACATCAACCTCACAGAACTCCAGAAGAAGTGCTTACTATTTATCAGTTGACATACATCAACCTCACAAAACTCCAGGAGAACGTGCTTCCGAAATTGTGAGAAAGCATAAAGAAAATATCAATGACTGGCTTTCGTCAGATGTTATACAAAACTACCACCCTCTTGTCTCAGGTTAATGTGGAATTGAAAGGATTGTGAGAAAAGCAATGGAAGTTTATTGTTCTAGATGGAGCCCATACCTGTATTGTACTGCACTACATGTCTATCGAAGAAAACACTGCACCTTACATAAATGGCAGCATTAAAGTGTTTACCTGGCATGTCTGTAGAAGTTTCTCAGGCATAAAAAAGTTGCTGCTAAACATCTATATTGGATTATAAATAACTGTAAACTAGAAAGGTGGTCCCAGCTTGAAAATCTAATAATTCATTACAGCTAATATAAACCTGATACTCCTCAACGTCGTATTACTGTCTGTGATTTAGTAGAGGAAACATGCACTATGTTACAGATCTATTAGAAAATCTCAGCTCTTATGTTTGCCTCATCCAAGCACCTTGAGGAATTTAACATCTCAATTTTCAGTGTCTACGGATGATGGAAGTATCTCCAGATACTTGAAGATTAAAGCAGGCAAACTCAATGATCTGGAGAAAATGGTAGCCGTACAAATGGATGAGATTAATGTTAAATCAGCTGTGACTTACTCGGCAGGTCAATTACTGGGTCCTACTTCAAACTCAACCAAAACATAAAACAAAAGTACAGCCTTTATAGATTACTTCAGTATTTTGAAATTATCAGGAAGTGGTAGAGCTTCCACCAATGTACAGGATGACGCCAGACCATCTGAGCACAAAGTTACTGCAGATCATCAAAGTTGTGCAGGACTGTGGTTATACAGTCATAGCAGTTCTTGCAGATAATAATGCTGTTAACAGAAAGGTATACACAAATCTTCTCAAACCAAACAGCAGCTACATTGAAAACGGCAGTAATGTTTGTAATCAATATTTCTTGTTGTACGATTCTGTGCACTTGCTGAAAAGCATCTGGAGAAATTGGACCAATCTAAAAGATTCAGAGCAAACATTAATTGACCCTTCTGTAATGGGATCACTGGATCGTGTAGAATCTGCGTGTTGGACTGACCGCACTTCAGCTGCTACCTTTCCCCATTTGAAGCAGCTTTATAGCAAGGAGCGTCTAAATATTGCCGAGCTAGCCCCAACTCTGAGTTACAAGGCTATTTACCCTTCCAGCATGTACAGTCAGAAGGTCCCATTGGCATTCACAATTTTCTGTGAATATAACATTGCTGCTCTATGTCTTCTTGGTGACAATTCGGTAACAGATTTCATTGAGATCATATTGAGATGGTGGCAAATTGTGAAGAATCAAGACCGCTTCCCCTGCAGTCGTCATGCAGTGTGCAGACAAGACTTTGATTCACCCCACGTGCTCTCCATTCACACCAAGGACACAGTTAGTGCTCTCCCTTCACTTCAAGGACGATGTTAGTGCTCTCCCTTCACAACAAGGACGAACATTCTTGTCAGAAGAAGTATGTGCCTACAGAGAGAAAATCAATAGGTGAACATTCTGGTCAGATGTATGTGCTTACAAAGAGTCAATGGGTGAACATTCTGGTCAGATGTATGTGCTTACAAAGAGTCAATAGGTGAACATTCTGGTCAGATGTATGTGCTTACAAAGAGTCAATGGGTGAACATTCTGGTCAGATGTATGTGCTTACAAAGAGTCAATGGGTGAACATTATTTATAGAACTGCAATAACACTACTAGTTATCCTGTACTCAAAATCGGACATCGATCGGTTATTTAGTCACATGACCCAAACGAAAACCAAGTTCAGAACCAGAATAAAAATAGAAACTTGGCACGCAATAATGTACGTCACGTCCGGCTCTAGACGAAAAGCAAAATGCTGCAATGAGGTTTTTTTAAATTCAAGATCCCCCCTCCCCAAGAACATACCATCTTTAGTCACCTTGAGAAGACATGCTTGCAATCTGCCAGATTCCCTATTTGTGTCACCAGGTTGCCACACATATGAAGGTACAGACGAGGGAAATAGATCTGGTCGCCACGAAGAATGAAGGGGAAAAATCTATTGACAATATCCAGACTGTGAACAAGGAGTGTAACTGGTCAATGATTTCGTTGATTCTTGGACCGATGACGCAGAAGTGAATACGCTGACAGTAGTCAGTTATTCATAGCTGGCTGCTTGCGTCTGTGTCAGCGAATCATTGCTGGCTGTCTGTGTCAGCGAGTCATAGCTGGCTGCTTGCTTCGGTGTCAGCGAATCATAGCTGACTGCTTTCGTCAGCGAATCATAGCTGACTACTTGCGTCAGCGAATCATAGCTGCTTGCTTGCATCTGTGCCAGCGAATCATAGCTGACTGCTTGCGTCAGCGAATCATAGCTGCTTGCTTGCATCTGTGCCAGCGAATCATAGCTGACTGCTTGCGTCAGCGAATCATAGCTGCTTGCTTGCATCTGTGTCAGCGAATCATAGCTGACTGCTTGCGTCAGCGAATCATAGCTGCTTGCTTGCATCTGTGCCAGCGAATCATAGCTGACTGCTTGCATCAGCGAATCATAGCTGCCTGCTTGAGTCTGTGTCAGCGAATCTTATTTGGCTGCTTGCTTTAGTGTCAGCGAATCATAGCTGCCTGCTTACGTCAGCGAATCATAGCTGACTGCTTGCATCGAGATCAGTGAACCATAGCTGACTGCTTGCATCAAGGTCAGAGAATCATAGCTGGCTCCTTGAGTCAGGGTCAGCGAACCATAGCTGGCTGATTGCGTCAGGGTCAGTGAACCATAGCTGGCTGTTTGTGTCGTTACACAGATCGCCAAGGTTGCGAGGGAATTCAATGTGTTGATTTGAGGGTTAAATTGTACGGCGAAGATGCACGAGTCAGAGTAACCAACTTAATGATAGAATTGATGTGATTATTGGAAATATGTGTGTTGTCGTTAATGTCCACAGTGAGTATGTTTTATCTTGAGTGCGTCATAAAAATGGCGTTAAATGCCGGGATGCAGTAGCTATCCTCAAGAGCTGATGAAGATGGATCGGGGTCACCCAGGCTGTTGCGCAATACTTGGGCTCATCTTCACGGCGCACACTTCATCGGGGATCGCGCTAATCCATCCCTCATTAGCCGAACTGGAACAGTCTGTTTCTAGGGGAACCAGCATAGAGCCATATGTCGATATCATTTTACTTTTAGAAAAATAAGTAAAAACCTAGATAAAGTTAGATGTGTGGAAAAGATCGTTATATTCAGATTTGGGACCACAATTTTAACGAACAATGCCGGCAAGAATGACGCAGAAAACGTTCACACCAGAAACCTTGATGTGTCGACGCTACATGAACTCGCCCATGTACAAATCAAGCATATGACTGTTTGTTTTGCCGTTTTCCAAGAACGTTCGATTCATTGAATATGTGTACCTGAGGTAGGGTTTGGCTTGGTTTCGTGGCTTGGCTTCGTTCATTCTCAATCTCCCGCTACCAAACCCTGAAATGGCTTACGTAGCAGAATGTAGTCCAGAGAACTGAATGCGTTGTGTCGTAGTTTACAGCTTGACTGCGGAATTTGCACCTTTCGGTCCAACACTTCCGACTTCAGCAACCATGTTTTGAGTACCGGGTTAGCATTCCTTCTTCGATCCCTTCTCCTTAGCCAGTCTGCCCCGTTGCAGCCTGTTATCCAGGATCACCGTGTGGAGGTGTAGAAGGGTCTTGGCAGCTCTGGTTCGCTGGCCTTGACACTAGCAGTCAGGTAGGGTTTAACAAAGTTGACCAAGTAATTTACAGTTTGATGATCAAATCTTGGTTTATTGGAAATCACGCTATAGGCCCGCTGTTTGACACCCTCACAGTTGTTGTTGGTGAATGCCCACAATGAGTAGGATTACTATTATGCGCCCTGAAAAGGACGTTAAGTAGCGGGTTGGTGTAGCTTTCCTTACATCCTGAGCGTGTTGATGAAGGTGGACCGGGGTACTTCAAGCAGTTGGGCTATGCTTGGCTTCATCTGCGTGTTACTCCGCTCCCTACTACGGGTCATGTTGACCCCCCCCCCCCACCCCGTTAGCTAGAAAGTGGACTATTCTATGACGTCACACTACCCCAAATCCCGTTCTAAAAATATAAATCAGGTGCTAAAATATATATACTTAATTTGTTTGGGGTGAATTATGACACACGTACTATAAATATATATCGAAATAGTGTATCGTGTATGAAGGGCTTGAGACGGACCACCAAGGTTAGAATCGTTAGAGTGTGATTGTTTGAGAGCGACCGAAGAAAGAGACAAAGACATCACTTGATTACCCATTGACCCGGACAAACCCCCAAAAGTGTGAATGTGAATTGGTGGGACCCCTGGCTCCACGCAACAGTCTGCCAGCCCGCAGCGCGTTTCGGAAACATGACGTGGTGGGTCGCGCGGCACGATGGGAAGAGTGCCTGGGACAGGAGTAGCGCGAACCGGCGCGCTGGTGACGTCATGTATTGTTGGAGGAGAAGGGAGCTCGTGCTAGCGCCAAATCTGCTTTAACGAACCTCCCGGCAGTCATCGCTGGCGTGTCAGGGCTACTGAACCGTGTTGTGTGTAACCGTCAACCAAAAACAGCACAGCACACCAGGGATTATTGCTTTCTCCTCGCGTCTAGTCCGGATTTATTGTCTTTGTCGGCGACCAGTGCAAATTGCGGTATCTCGCCATCAAGTCCAGCCTTGATTTGCTCGGCTGTCAGTGTAGCCACGCTGTGCGAGCCGGCCGTGCCACCTGGTCTCAGTGTATTCCAATACATCTGTAAGTTCGCCAAGCAGTTGGACACACACCACATACCTCAGGTAAGAAGGATCGACAGTTTACCTTGTAGTAACTCTAGCTACTTGTGTTGTGGCAGCTGTGTATCTCACGGGTTGTAATTTGTGGGAGAGAACCTGTTGTGTTGGCATATTACCTGTTCTCCTGGCGTCAAACCTTTCTACACGATACTGTGTTAAGGCCTTCGGGCCTGGCCTAGGTTAGCTGCTGGGGAATACGTCCAACAACAACACAAGGCATTTCAAAATAATTTGATTTTACATTAAGTTAACGGGGAAGGGAGACTAACTTCTGGTCAGACAAATCATAGTAATACTAATAAAATAGTCTACTGATCCGACATGTTAGTCAGGGTCAGGCTGATAAATATCTCCCACTTCATTTCAACTGAGTTGTCTGTCACCTTCATCAGCATGCTCCGCAGTGAGGAAAGCTGGCCACTCAAGTTAACTCTTTTCGGGCGCACAAGAGTAAAGTTGTTCATTGTGGACATTCAACACCATGACCAAGTTAACGCATGATTGATTACATGTGGACCTTAGTTTATACATCCCTATCGTATTCATGCGACGTTATGTCAAAACAAGTAGCCTAGGCGATCATGGATCTGTGGAAGACTTCACAACTTGATGTGTCTATGTTCACAACTTGCTGTGTCTATGTTCACACCTTGTGTCTATGTTCACACTTTGTTGTGTCCATGTTTACAATTTGATGTGTCTAGCGCTAAAAGTTACCAATTCTGTTGTTGAACTGCTCAATGCATTGTTTATATAGGACCAAGTTCAGTTCGGTTGTTGAATCTATGCCAGTTCTGTCGTTTAATCTATGCCATTTAGGTTGTTCAATCTATGCCAGTTCTGTCGTTGAATCTATGCCATTTAGGTTGTTCAATCTATGCCAGTTCTGTCGTTGAATCTATGCCAGTTCTGTCGTTGAATCTATGCCATTTCGGTTGTTGAATCTATGCCAGTTCTGTCGTTTAATCTATGCCATTTCTGTCGTTGTTGTTGTTTACGTTCACCTTATTACTCTAATCCCCAAGGCGATGTGTGTTGCACTGTGGTTTTTATTTTGCGTCTGTCGGCCCAGTGCATCCGACTTCAGCATGCATTTTATGTAAGGGTCTGCTTCCTCCTGCATTTTCTAAGGGTTTGCTTCCCCGGGGTAACGGCCGGTGCTGTGATGGGGATCGAACCCAGCACCTTCTGGTTGTGAGCCGTGCTACTTAACCACTAGGCCACGCCCTGTCGTTGAATCTATGCCATTTCAGTTCTTGAAATCTATGCCATTTCGGTTGTTTATTTAATGCCAGTTTTGTCATTGAATCGCTCTATGCCAGTTTTGTCGTTGAATCGCTCTATGAGAGTTTTGTTGTTGAATCGCTCTATGCCAGTTCTGCCGATGAATCGCTTTATGTCAGTTTTGTTGTTGAATCGTTCCATTCTAGTTTTGTCGTTGAATCGCTTTATGTCAGTTTTGTTGTTGAATCGCTCTATTCTAGTTTTGTCGTTGAATCGCTCTATGCCAGTTCTGCCGATGAATTGCTTTATTCCAGTTTTGTTGTTGAATCGCTCTATGCCAGTTTTGTTGTTGAATCGCTCTATGCCAGTTCGGTGATCTGTCGTTGAATTGCTTTATGCCAGTTCTGATTGGACCAATCATATTTGAACTGTTTAACTCCAAAAACGATGCCTATTACCAGTTGAACCGAAGAGAGCAGGTCGTTGTCTTCAGACTTTGCACTGGCCACAATAGACTGAGGTACTTCCTTTTCAACAAATTGAAAATAGGGTATACCGACGAATGCCCGTGCTGTATTGGTAAAATGACCGCTGAACATCTGCTGCAATACTGCCCGAAATACGAGGATCAGAGAGAGCAGATGTGGCCATCACCAGTGGAACTGCAAGACAAGCTCTATGGCAGTGGCGACAGCCTCAGGATGACCGCCGCTTTTTTCGAAAAAATAATGGTTACTGTCTGACTGCGTACGAAGAAGAAGAAGAAGAAGAACTGTTTAACTGGTATTCCTATCTCTGTTGGTGTGACTGGACCTATTATATTTACTAACGCCATTTCTTCGTGACATATGTTTAGCTTAGCTCAAGGGATGACAAATTTGTTTGGTAGCTGGATAAAAAATGTAGGAGCTGCATAAAAAGGATAAACTGCAATGGGGGAAATTGTGCGAGTAAATATGACACTTAACTTAATGTCTTTATACTAGTTTAGAAGGCTGCAGAGCCTGTATACAACCAGTTTCTTGAAGGGTGGTTAATCGATCTGCGAGTCTATCTTAATAGACTCAAACACTATAGCAAAGGAAACCCGCAGCCTGTTAACAAACTACTTATCCATGGTAGGTGTTATGCCATGTCACACAGTTAGTCACCACTTACGACATGCTCTCTGTGGTGTTCTTCTTGTCCTAGTCACACACAAATATCCTGACGGACCTTCGGGACTGGTCCTAAATGTTAGATGCAGCAACCCCCATGATTAGTTGTGCTTTAGTTTAGTCAATTCTTTTTGGCTTATGCCTCTGGTATTTTGTTACTAATTGTTGAATTGTAAGTGTTGTCGCTGTGCTTGCCGACAGACGCAGATCTTCGCTCAGAACAGGACATTGCAGACTCAAAGTCCACCTCCACAGAATTGTCCCAGAGACAGCCATGTGCGATTGGGGAGCACCCAATCAAACACCACAACATATCCTGGTAGACTGCCCTACTTATACAGACCAAAGAGAGATAGTCTGGCTCGAGGAGCAATCATGCTCGAAATGATGTTGGGGTTCAGCGAATACATAATTTAAGTCAGATGTGTTCTGTTCTAAGTTGAAGATAATACTATGCTCCCAGCTTTGATGTTGTCCTTTTTATTTCTGTGTGTTATTTCTTTATACATGACGCACCCAGTATACCCTTCCGTCCATCAGTTCAGCATTCCTCTTTGGATGTTTGTTTATTTTCTAGCAGGTTACAGTGCCTGTTTTTACATCCTGATGCATACTTCAGAAGTCCTTCCAGGGCTCTTCTGGCTGTAGTGCGGTACATGGCTTCTTAGTAAGCACAACACTATGGAGATTTTTCCGCCAGCCCCTACATCGTTGGCCAGACTAGATAGTCTGATTCAAGGCAGGCCAGCGGGGACGACATGAGATCTTGATCATACATTGTTTCACCTGATGTTGACCATAATCTTTTGTCCGCAAAAATAAATTATCTATATAAAACTAAATGATCAATATAAAGCAAATTATCTATATAAAAACTAAATTATCAAAAGACAGCTAAACAATCTGTGTGAAACTAAAAATTATCTATGTCAATCTAGCAACATGTTCCTATTACTGACACCTGGTCACTTCTGTAGGCATCTTCCTGTCCATTTTTCTCACAGGTGTCAGACCAAATCTTATCTGTTGGGAAATAACAAACATTTCATAGATTTGTCTTCATTCTTGTGATGTTTACCATGTTACGAACATCATGCATATCTTTGAATCATACATGTACTTGCCCATTCTAGCAGTGTTTCCATGGCTACCTGTATCTGTTCTTTTAAACTGACTTTTTGGGGCAACGTTTTTGTAACTTAACCCAATGTAATTAAAGGTAGAGATTAACGGGATTCTTATAGTATCATAAGCTTATAGTATCATAAGCTTATAGTATCGAAGGCTTCTGGTGCTGGACCACTGCCATCTGTCAATACAGTATATCTGGGTCAGTCATATCTTTCCTCTTAATGTCAGTATCAGCTGTTTGATTGAAGTGTTCAAATACAACTGCCATAACATAGGCTTGATAACTATGTCAGTTGGTATTTGTCAGACTAGAGACATTGCGTCATGTCAGATGCAGAATATGTGAACTGTTGTGGACATAAATTATTTGATTGTCAGGTGGGAGTAGTTGTTTACTGTCATATGGGAATAGTTATTTTACTGTCAAATCAGAAAATTTGTTGACTTGAATGTGAGTTGTTTACTATCAAATATGATATGGTGTTTACTGTCAGATGTGAGAAGGTGTGTTTACTGTCAGATGTGAGAGTGTGTTTACTGTCAGATGTGAGAGTGTGTTTACTGTCAGATGTGAGAGTGTGTTTACTGTCAGATGTGAGAGTGTGTTTACTGTCAGATGTGAGAGTGTGTTTACTGTCAGATGTGAGAGTGTGTTTACTGTCAGATGTGAGAGTGTTTACTGTCAGATGTGAGAGTGTTTACTGTCAGATGTGAGAGTTTGTTTACTGTCAGATGTGAGAGTGTGTTTGCTGTCAGATGTGAGAAAGTGTGTTTACTGTCAGATGTGAGAAGGTGTTTGCTATCAGATGAGATAATTTGTTGACTATTAAATGTGAGGAGTTGTTTACTGTGAAATATGAGATGATGTTTATTGTCAGATGTGAGAAGGTGTTTCTGTCAGATGTAAGAAGGTGTTTCTGTCAGATGTAAGAAGGTGTTTCTGTCAGATGTAAGAAGGTGTTTACTGTCACATGGGAGGAGGTGTTTGCTGTCAGGGGGGATAATTTCTTGATTGTGAGAGAAATTGCTTCATATACAGACTTTTATTTCTTTATTTACTATCATACAAGATAACAAAACTGCACTGGGCGACTCCATGGACATAATTATCCAGGAGAAAGAAAATCCCACTTACCTTGGAATAACATTGGTTAGCAGGCTAATGTGACATGCAAATTTAATTACATAGTGTCAAAAAAATGTTAAACAGTGAATGACTTAACCTGCAATTACAAACAGGAACTACATGTAATACGGACCATCAAATGCTCAAATGTCTGGGCTTCCTGAAAACAAGCATAACCTGAATACCAGGTCTAAAAGGTTTATTAGGGCCAGATAAATGGCTAAATGGGAAACAGAACATACTGGCTACACAAAAAATGGTGCCTACTACCAATTGAACAGAAGAGAGCAGGTTGGGGTCTTCAAACTCCGCAAGGCCACAACAGACTGAGGTACCATCTATTCAATAAACTGAAGATAGGTGGCACTGACGAATACGCCTGTGGTTCAGGGAAAATGACAGCTGAACATCTGCTGCAAAATTGTCCGACATACGAGGACCAGAGAAAGCACATGTGGCCATCACCAGTGCCAACACATAGTCAAGCTCTATGGCAGTGTCGACAGCCTCAGGATGACAGCTGCTTTCTTCGAACAAATTCAAGTGACGTCTGACAGCGTAAGAAGAAGAAGTTAGCTATGTGCCATTTATTGTCAGCTGATGGTTGGTTGGCTTTGTGCCATTTATTCTGATGGGATGGTTAGCTGGCTTTGTGACATTTATTGTAATCTGATGTAATGTTTAGTTAGATAGATAGGGAACAAACTATACTAAGATTTTGTGTGGACAAATTTTTGTGCATTCTTGACATTCTCTATGTACGGCACATATACATTAATCCTTGTTTTTCTATTTGCAGTATAACGCTGAGAAATTTTATTTTTTGCAGCACCTGTTTGTTTGATTTGTAGGATGTGCATTGCCTTTGCGTTTTTATAAGTCGTGTATGTGTGGCTCTTTTGTGTGTGGTTCAGGTATGAATCTGCGATATAGGGTCTGTATGCGCCTTCTGTTAGATCAGTGGTCAGTCACCGTCACATCTGATAGTGTCTTTCCGGACAGAAACAAAGTTCCTTCACTTCACCTGTCTCCAGCCAGCCTTTATATAGCGGCCCATCACTGATTCATGACTTCCATTTCGGCTGACACTGTTGTTCTCCAAACTCTCCTAGGTGGGCCTCTTTTTGCTGGTGTCCAGCCTGTGATTGTGGTAGGCTTCTTTTTCAGACAAAATCATCGTGTAGCATGTCCTTGAAGAACGTCTCTCTCTCTAAACAGTCGATCTGTAAGACTCTCGATCTCTAGCTAGAACTGGCGCCTCTGTCGCTGTCATCTTCAAGACCACCGTGATGGCTTGTGTCCACCTTCTGCCCCCACTTTCCAGGCACCATACCCTCCAGTATAGTTCCCTCCAGCCCATTAAGCATTTGATATGCCCGATATATTTCAGTTTTCTAGACAAGATATTGTTTACTAACTGGGATCAAGATGCTGCAGTGGTCAGGGCCAGCGAACCATAGCTGCCAAGACCCTTCTACACCTCCACGTGGTGATCCTGGATAACAGGCTGCAGCAGGGCAGACTGGCTAAGGAGAAGGGATCGAAGAGGGAATGCTAACCCGGTACTAAAAAAATGCTTGCTGAAGTCGGATGTGCTGGACCGAAAGGTGAAAATATCGCAGCCAAGCTGTAAACTATGACACAACACATTCCGTTCTCTGGACTACATTCTGCTACTTAAGCCCTTTCAGGGTTTTTAGTGGGAGATTGAGATCGAACGAAGAAGAAGTTTAGTAACCAATTTTCCTCGATATCCAGTTCTTTTAGTATATCTGCGTTTTTCCTTTTCGCTATCCATGGTATTTTGAGCACCATTATGTCGCTATGTAGACATAGAGTCGACCGGTTATAAGGGTGAGCATGTGTTCTAGATTATTCCTGGCAGGCAGTTTTCAGTTTGATCTTCTCTCAGAAAATTACATGGCATTATGGGATTTGGACGTGCCGACACCTTAATTGGCAAAGTTGTAGCATATCTGTATTGGCATGATAGGTTATTGGACGCTTACTGGTCCGGTGTAGGTTATTGGATGCTTACTGGTCCAGTGTAGGTTATTGGACGCATACTGGTCCGGTGTAGAGTAAACTTGTGTTTGTAAGTAAGAACCGTTAACTGAATTAACAATAGAAAGTACAGTACCGAGATGGGTCCTAACCAGCAGCAGTCTTGTCTTGCTCTCGTGTTTTAGTCCATTGTGGACGCAAGCATGCCACGGATTTGACAGGAATTCACACTAGTTGATGACTTACACTTGTGTCCACGGAAACGTGTTGTGGTTTTCAATTTGGATTAGTTCGTTAATTTTGTGGTGTTTTTGCCCTTCGATTATCATGGCATAGTATTCAGCTAATTCGAATAGTATTTCGGTTACCCTGTGTCGTATTTCTACGGTCCAGTGCACACGGCTGGACTTTTCGAGATTGGCGTTCTTCGCCCTGTTTGCCGGATTTGGTGTGGCTGGGAAATGTACACAGGGGCCAATAATGATGGACTAACACATTGCCATAGAGAGATTGGGGCCTTTCCTGTTAGCAATATGTTAGATACATCGCTCACACAGCGAGTGGTGTTATTGACAGCTAAGGCACTCGCCTCTCAAAGCGATGGACGAAAACGGGGGGCGATCGAATCCCGCAAATGTCAAGCGACTCGTGGTCCCAAGGGAGGTGGGACCAGAGTGCCTGTATCCTGAGTTACCTCAAGTTCAGCCTTATATGTCTTGCGACTGGTTCAATGTAGCTGGGGACCAGGGAGTGAGGTTGATGACCAGCATAGTTGCTTCTTCATTATAATCCAAATATACCGCAAGTAACATCATCACGACAAAAACCGTCTGATGATGTCGACATCTTCGCTTCCGATTGGCATCCAACAGCACGGTGCATGCATCGACTGTTATAATATACGGCTACCAAGATATGTACTGTATTATAGGTTACAAATGTACTGTACAATTATACGTCTGGCATCGCAATTGTTTTGTACTGTATACATCAGAGATGCGCCACACGTATCATGTATGGGTATCTGATGCTTTCATTTCGTTCCGTTTTCCGATCCCTAATTTCTTAATTCTATTATAACTTTGCGAGGCCACGGGCGTTGACCGAAGGGACGTTGGGCGCTGAGAATAACTGTATATTAATCGTTCTTAAACAGGTTGTGTGGAAAGATGAATATTTGTGACATTTCTTTTTATGTTATTCTCAAACACTCCCCGCCGCACAGAAAGTATACAACTCTTGTATTTTCTTATTTTCGTGTTTGTCTATTATATAAAGACTTCCAAATGGTAGTGAAGGATGTTCTTTGCTGTTCCGCCGTGTGGTGTTGCTTGTTTAATCTCAGGTTTGCAGGCAGCCGAAGCCCGCATTGAGTGCACGGATCGGGCTGAATAACAATTGGTTGTTTTCACAGATGTCTCGGTATTTACATCCCTTTACAACTAGCACATACGATGAACTCGGTGTCTTAGACTCACTTGAAACAGGGCTACCAGCCCACTGCAGCATCCCAGGTAGCGAAGAAGAACACACACTTGCCAAAAGAGGAAGGAATGCCGAAACAAAGTCAAAAATATCAAAACAAATGTGAAGATTGAAATGGAAAAAAATCCAGTCTGGACATATTGACCATGATACCCTACACCAACTCTCCGATCATCTCACTGGGACGACAGGCGCAAAATAAAAACCACAGTGCAACGCAACCCGTCTTGGGGATTAGAGAAATAAGGCGAACGCAAAAAAAAAACACTGGACACAACAGACTGACTGAAATGTGAATTTATAATACATTCAGGTATGGCACTACGGACCTTTCTAGGTATGGCACGGGGACACTTGTTGCAGTCCAGCTCAACAAACAATAGTGAAAGGGGTAGATGTGACAACAACCAGTATCGTTCGATGAGAAACTACGGAAGTGTACAGAGCCTCGAGTTGACTACTGCCGTTGTTAGTCTCCGAAGTCTGAAGACGCGAACAAAGAAAACGATTTCCTATTGCAATTGGTGTTGGTTGGTTGTTTGGTTATTGATCAAGCGGCCTATGGACTCCTGCCCTTTGGCCCAAGCAATTGGTGTTGGTTGGTTGTTTGGCTATTGATCAAGCGGCCTATGGACTCCTGCCCTTTGGCACAAGCAATTGGCGTAGGATTAATTATATTTAGGGTCATGACGACTTCTGTCTTCATCATAGTAAAGCTGAGTCGCACTTGTTGGCTCCATACGCTACAGTTTTCCCTTTGATGTATTGCTGCGCGCAAAAAGTGCATTGTGATCTCCGCATTCCAGAGCTTCCATAAAATATTGTCCAACCCATTCCTCTTGGAGTGTCCTCTGTGGTTGTCACATCCCGTAGTACTCTTATAGATTTAGACAATTGCGTACTTGGCACTGGTCCACGGAGACGAACCTACACACAAAACTGTTTGGAAGCCTTAAAGAACTATCCACAACATCCACTTTTATCCAGAAAACCGAATTTCACGTCAAGACAATTGTTTTTAAACGTGGCTAACGAGAAGAGGACGACCCCAAAAGTATGATCACTTTGTGCAACACTGACCGTAGCACGGGGATATAAGCTGATTGAAACAACGCGGCTACGGATATCGTGGATTCTTAGTATCGTGAGTTGACTATCTGGTGTGTAGTGAGGGTCGTTTCTATCCTGGTGTGTAGCGAGGGTCGTTTGTATCCTGGCGTGTAGCGAGGGTCGTTTCTATCCTGGTGTGAAGCGAGGGTCGTTTCTATCCTGGTGTGTAGCGAGGGTCGTTGACTATCCTGGTATATGTGTGTCGTTACTATCCTGAAATATGTGTGTCGAGGGTCGTTACTATCCTGGTATATGTGTGCAGCGAGGGTCGTAATTATCTTGGTATATGTGTAGCGAGGGTCGTTTCAAAATCGTACACAACGTAAGCACAGTTACTGGTATATGTGGTTTTCATATATGTGTATGGTTCTGTTATGTGTGGTATGTATGGTCGTGTTAAGTATACATCTGTATATGTCGTACATATTTCTATTTGGTCATAATAAATCACTTCCATAGATCAGAATTGACATGGCACGTGTACACACGATGTAAATGTCTATGTAAGAACGGAGGATTGTTATTTGCTTCCTGTAGTCTACGGAAATGGAAATACTGAGAACTATTGACATATGTCATTCATGTTGGTGCTGGCCGGAATTAGAACCATGTGGTTGCAGAGGGCGGAGCCGCTTTCGATTGGCAGATGATGGCGTTCTGGTGAATCATCTCCCTTTGGGCTTTGTTAGTGAGTTTTGTGTTCTTAAACCTGCTGTGTTGTTTTTTGTTTTGTTCATGTTTCACACCAATACTACAGTTCACTATTTCATGAAATTAGCATATTTCTGCATGTTCTGCGAATTGGCTTCATTGGTCATTCTGTATGAACTGACCTTTTTGTCCATTCCGTGAACTGACCTGGTCTCATTGCCTATTCCGTGAACTAATCTATTTGTTCAATTATTGAACTGACCTTTTTTCTTAACACAACCTGACAAAATTCAGATACTGGTCGTTACTTGTTTACGCGGTCCGCGAAATAGACAAACAAGGAAGGCATGCGATGGACAAATATTTAAAAATTTCACGAAGTTGCCAATTGGATGTGACATGTGTATCCGTGTATTGTAAGTATGAGAGAGGATACGTCATGGAAAAGGTCTTGTATGAGACAATGCGTATGTATGTTCCTCTTGTTCAACTCGTATGTATGTTCCTCTTGTATGTATCACTGTCATGTCTCATCTGCTTGCTAACGCGAGCAACGTGTGATCCCTCCCAAGACTGAATCACTTCCGGGTCGGAAACCATATGTCCATCATGACGAAAAGGGCGTACCTTGGTCAGAACGAGGTTGACCTCTACGTAACAATTTTGCCAGAGTCACGACAATAAATACAATTACGTGCTACACGATTCTGTTTACCCAGCTGTAAATTGATGTTTGACTTATCATTTGGGGAAATTTAGGCGGTAGTCTGGGTGGTACAGCTTCTCTCTTGTCGAGGAAAAAGTTCCATTACAAATCCTTTAATGACATGCTCTAGTCTACCCGGCTGTAAATTGCATCCAATTTTTAGTTGACGAAGAAATAGAGTAAGGTAAGAAATTATCACCAGACATCATAACGACTGAGACCTCGTTAATTAATTACATTATCTAACACTTCGTCTCCGTCAGCAGTTGCCACTTCGGGATTACCGTTCCCTTTTTTTTAACATTCACAAAGATGAATGAAAAAGTTACCACAGGAATTACGATTGTTACCCGGCTTATGGGCAGGGAAGGAACAACCAACCGACCGCCGCCAGACTCAACACGACTACAGAGTTACAGCCACACGACTGTCGTCAGAGACAGATGACAAACGAATCACAGCATATGAGACAACACATTATTGTATCAGGTTGTCATGTATGTCGTTTCTGTGTATTTTGTTATTTCTTGTTTCGTTTGTTATTACCATGACGAAGATCCTGTGATCTTTACGTGAGATTCGTCACGATGTAGCAACCGAGTCACAGCTATGTTATAAAACAACATCTACTTTCAACATTCATTACACATATAGTGATAATCTGCACACCCCATCTCTGACTGCATGTTGTTGCTACTGGACAATCTGTTCTGTTCTTCTATGTCCTCAGTATTTCTCGCTGTGATATTGATGAAGATTGTAAGTGAGTTGAACTAGGCGTGGTCTCCAGCGCTTTGCATTATGGGACACGTAACCTTAAATGTTTTCCCTTAGTATACACTGTTGTCACGGATGAAAAACATCTTATCTTTGAAAGTTTCTTGCTGTCCCCCTAAGAGGGACTAAGACCTCCAAAATCGGGCCCTCTTGTCCCACCAATCTTCCTATACTCAGAATTTCTAATGTGAAGATGTTTAATATTTATTGCTTATCATTATATAGCATGTTCTTGGCAGAACATCGCTCTCATAACTGTCATTCGATAGCAATCTTGATCAGCAGTCAGTCTGCCCGCCTTGTCTATGTTTAGGGTGTCCGTCTACGTCTTGGTCGACCTCTACCTCGTCTTCCTGGAACAATGCCCTCCAGAACTGCCTATTCCAGTCCACGTTGGCGCTTGATGTGGCCAAAAAAACCTGTTTCCGAGACATAACGTGGTTTATAACCCAGTCCTTATGTTGATAGTGTCTAGAAATAACAGCTATAACAGTATATTAATTCTCTGGGGACAACGATGACAGCTGTTGTAATTTCATTTTTGGTAAAAATATAATTGCGTATAATCCCATTGCAGAGAACTGAACAAAGTGTTAAGTATAGATAGATGACTATAAGATTTTAAGTTTGTCTTTTAGATCAAAGCCTTGTGGGTTGGATGTCCGCAAGGCTGGAAGGTCAATTCAAAGTGGACACTGGAGAAGGAAAGGTTAAAAATGTCAGAATTTTGAGCACTGGCTTTTAAGGATTAACCCTCAACGTTCACTAGCGTCACTGAGGTTATTCAGAGAGATTTGTATAGCTGACGAATGAGTTGCGTTTGCACTGCAACTAGCCGCACAGTGTGTTTGCTATATACATTTTCCCACACAGTGTGTTTGCTATATACATTTTCCCACAGTGTGTTTGCTATATACATTTCTTTGCACACTAAAAAAAGAAATCGTGTTGCCTGATTATAAGAATGGTTTTCTAACCAATCGACTACTCGTTGTCTTCTTGGTTCAAATGTCATCAATCAATCCTCTCCAAGCAGTCATGTCATATCTTCTTCCTTTTCACTTTGGGGTGCAAAAGTCATCAACCAATCCTGCCCTCTGCTATTCTTTCCAATTCATTCCGTCTTTATTGTATTGGTATATATGTCTCTTGTCCGTATGTTCTTCTGCCTTCCCTTTTTCTACGGCTGTCGATGGCTGCGATTACCTGGTAATATTGACTTGGAGCTTTCGCTGTGTTTGAATTATCCAAAGCCGCCCTCTTCCTAAGATTATCTGTTCCTTCTAACATTGTCATTTTCTCTCCCATAAGATTCTGTTTGTGACCGACAACCAGCTACTTAATAAAAGTATAGTAAGTAGCATGTCCTTTGCTGAACGTCACTTCTTACAGCCGCCACCTATTTGGCTGTTATAAGTTTCTTGGCAAGTGTGCAGTACGGTAGGTTGCCATTACTTTCCTCACGCGGAGGAGCGAAAAGAATCAATGTCCGCAAACTGAATACAGCGTTATTCGAACCCGATGCATTTAGGATTGTGAAACGGGCGCTTCACCCTATAAGCCACGCAACCTCCATTACTTGATAAAAGGTAACAGAAGATGTTCCATTATGGGGACTAGCAAGTGAACAGTGATATGTTTAGAATGGACATCACTGCACTCCCGGCAGACATAGTACTTAGTATCCTTATTTAAATAAATGGCACATGGTGGATACTAATGGTTTCCTAGGCCTGCTGGTTGTACATACTCATCTACTCTATCCTGTCACGTATGACTTAATCTAAGCTGTGTGCATTACCAGCATTACTGATTTTCACAATTGTAGTCCTGTGGTTGTCGGTCGGTTTATCGTTTTGCGGTGTAATTATCCAAAATGCAACCGTTGATCCACTTCGAAATGTTATCCATATGCAAGTGTCACTACCACAGGTGTGCCTCGAGGTATGGATGGCAGCTCTTCATTGTTTCAAACCGCAGCATGACAAGGCCAGTAGATGCCGACGGTTTCAGTCTTCGGTGTCTGCTTCTGCTATCTAGTCATGCTGTCTACTTCTGCTGTCTAGTCATGCTGTCTACTCATGCTGTCTACTCATACTGCCTACTTCTGCTATCTAGTCATACTGTCTACTCATGCTGTCTAGTCATCTTTTCTACTTCTTCTGTCTACTTCTGCTGTCTAGTCATATTGTCTACATCTTCTGTCTACTTTTTCTGTCTACTCATGCTGTAGCCAGTCCTGATGCGCCCTTTAAACAAGGACTGTGAGTCCGACATGACGACGGCTCTCATAAAAGATGTCTCAGATATCCACCTCAGATCAGAGGTAGCTACCTCGATCTCCACATTCAGACATGATCCACACGATAAATACCCTGCCTCTCACTCTATCACAGAAGACCCCAGCCACATTTCTCACTGCATAGTCAATATCATTTTATCTGACAGCATAAACAGCCGAGTGTTGACATTATTTCGTGGTACCGTAAAAGTAAAATAACATTCGACTAATTGTTTGATCAAACACATATACCGGAAATACCGAAACCACTTAATGATCCAGAACCTTCTAGTAACTCCAGTTCGCAGTACATCATTAATACCTCTAGAGCTTAAGAAATACCAGCTGCAGATAGTTGTTGTCAGTCATGTTATAGAACTTTCCGCGCTCAAATTGGCCTGATCGGTAATAGATGCATCCACAGACTCGAGGATGAAGTGGGGCACATGATAGTGCTGGTGGTGCTCATTGATGACGATAGACAATTATTATACTAGTCTTACGTTTTGTTTACTGTTGGCAGTAAGGCTAAGAATTCAGTATTTGAGAAGACATACCAGTCAGCGTTTGAGAAGACAATCCACTCACCGTTTGAGAAGACAATCCACTCACCGTTTGAGAAGACAATCCACTCACCGTTTGAGACGACAATCCACTCACCGTTTGAGAAGACAATCCACTCACAATCTGAGAAGACACACCATTCCAGGATGCAAAGAATCTTGATTCCCCTTGCATGTTCTGTGGAAGACGTTTCTCTGATCGTATTGCTCTTACAAGTCACATGCGTTGTGTTCATGAACTGTAGATACATTCCCCCTTTTTTTTCTTCCTCAAAGCACAACTTACTATCGTATGACAAGACAGAAAGTGCCAATGACGTTTTGTGGGTGACAGCAGTTAGATAAGGGTCTTTGTTCTCTATCAGGTCTCGACACACTCCAGTCTACCAAGTTGTGTCTGATTATCTAAGTTACAGTTATGGGGATGCAAGGAGTAGGGGATAATGTCTGCAAGCTAGCTAACATCGACCATCTTGTGCATGTTTTAACATTGGGCAGCACTCGGGATATAAAAACTGCCTTTACGCAGAACGTGGATTATCGATACTGCCATTACCTGACATTAGCCATTAGCGGAATCTATTGGGAATAAACACAACCACACCACCCATCCCCAAACCCACGCGTTTGTTTTAGTTGGAGAAACGCATTATTTAGAGGCTTACAGAGCCTCCTTTACCTTATCAAAACGTTGCGCCTCACCTACTCTTGGGTAACTTCCTGTCTCCGGTCGTTAAAATAGCTTCTACGCGCAACTGCTTGACTTCCGGAAGTAGCTGGCGTTAACCTGTCTGTTGTGTCAAGCACACACTGAGTCCAGCTACAAAACGTGTGGACTTGCCACGGTGATGATGCCATTCGCGCCTGGATAAGTCAATCAACCAAATATCTGAGCTTCCTGCTGAGCATAGGTCAGCAAACAACTATTTGCATCTCTGTTTATCCCGAACCAACCATCTAAGCTCAAGTTACGACCTCTTTTCCTTCAAGTTTATCACACGTGCCTAGGTCTGCTCTGGATATTGCAGAACATAGACTGCCTGGTAATCAGCGGGCTTTCGTAGTAGGTGCCACTGATATATCTACGCCACATGTCCACATTAGTGACCTTACCCTACCATTTGAATCTTTCTATTCGGCGTTACATCCAAGGACGAGATATGTTTTCTCGCAGGAGCCATCTTTGTATCCCATGTCACAGACCCATACGATAGACCATATTTAATACTGGAGTCTAAGAATTATAATATTCTCGAGGACTTGATTTCCGGAAGTTCCCCAATGTAATTAAAGCCCTTCTTTGCAGCCTTTTGTATAGCAAATGTGATATGATTATCAGTAGCTCCAAACATAATCGGGCTGGCGCTAGGAGAATTCAATCCCATAATTATCCAGTCTTTCCGCGATGTTTATCTAGGCCTGAATAACTTGATAACGTAGAAAGCATAGCATTTTATTCTGTAGATGACCACGGAGCAGAGGAGCCAGGTCTTTGACAAAGTCTAGGTCATACAATGTATTCATCAAATACAAAATGGTATTTCCGTTGGAACATTCTCATAATCCATCTGACAGAGAGAAGACAAACGCCAGTCTTTATCGTAAATGGCTCGGAAAGTTGACCCACATTAACAACCTGTCACTTTGTTTTAGAATATGTGTTTCGAATAATGATATTGAACTGAACGTGCAGTCCGTAATCTTGGAACCATTGTCAGAGTCTCTGTTGACCACCTTGTCATAATCCACGAACCCGACATAAAGTAGTCGGGTCCATCCGTACTTTGTGCAGCTGTTAGCTCTAGTGCAACAGCCTGGTCAACACAGGGCATGGGGGAACGAAAGCCTGCATGTTCGTATCTCAGATGGATTGTTTGTCGTCTAGAAGTAATGTCGACCAAGACTTCAAACGTACATAGGCTTCAGTCCAGTTCATCTCGTGAGCTTTAAAGATCGTTGGGGCACCCCTGTTGACATCTCTCTCTGTCTGCAGTTGCGTTTAGCGCCTCCTCGGGTCGTAGGTTAGTCCATTCATGGGTGTTATCTTCCCCTCGGGTCGTAGGTTAGTCCATTCATGGATGTTATCTTCCCCTCGGGTCGTAGGTTAGTCCATTCATGGATGTTATCTTCCCCTAGGGTCGTAGGTTAGTCCATTCATGGATGTTATCTTCCCCTAGGGTCGTAGGTTAGTCCATTCATGGATGTTATCTTCCCCTAGTGTCGTAGGTTAGTCCATTCATGGATGTTATCTTCCCCTAGGGTCGTAGGTTAGTCCATTCATGGGTGTTATCTTCCCATCGTTTTATTGGACGTCCTCACCTTCCCTTGCCCTGTACCGGATCCAAGTATGCTCTTCGTACACGGGAGCTTTACTAGTTTTGTTATTTTTGCTATCCGCCTGATGTGCGGACGACCCTTGGCTTTGTATCCATTGTATATGTAAAACATTGCCTTCTGGGGGATACTATCTGGTGTTTGGCGTGGCCGAACCATTTTGTTTGCTGTCTCTTGATTAGGTCTAGCACTGGTGTTGTACCGACTAATATCTTCGTTTCTGATTCCATCCATTCTTGTTACTCCAAGCATTCTGCGCAGGAATTTCATCTCTGTTGTTGAGATGTTTCTTTTACCTTTGTTAGTTGACGTTCAATTATCGCACTGATATCACTATATGGGTAGGAATGTGTATTTGTTTTTTTATAATATTTACATATTCATTCAAATGTAAATGGATAGAAAGGGAAAACAAATGGAAATAAATGAAACAAAGTTTGGTGGTTTGACCCCTTTTCCCTACACGTTTAACAACTTTTGTTTGCTATTCAATATTGAAGTTCGCTTAGGTCTGCATGTCCCTCTGAAGATTTGTCCATGTTACATCATCCACCATGTTTATTCCATGTCTTCCATGGCTGTCCGTCTAGTTTTGCTTATTTTCTTTCAACATGACGTATCCACGGTTTGCCATATTTAGTTTACAACAGTATATAGTGCTATTATAGTGCATCGCAGATGTGGCTGAAGTTCAAATATCGATCCACCATATTAACATGAAAAGTCGCACATTCGGTTAGGGGGAGAGAGGTTGGAAGGGTAGTCTCTGTCGGTTTTTATTTCCCTTTAGGTTCAGATTAAACTTCCCATGGATGTTACGTCTCGTGTATTTGTATTGTTTTATTTGAGGCAGCAACCGTCCCACATTACCTCTTGAACTCTGTACTATGTTAGTAATTGGTTTTCCCGTCTATCTATAAGTTTTATCAATTTACTGGACGTGTCTAACTTAACTGCCAGTCTGTGTGTAACTCCATCTATATGTGCCAGTTTTATCTTCATCTAGAACCTGCCTGCCTGTCTGTCTGTGTATATTTCAGTTTTATCCATCTGCTTACCTAGACTATCAGTTCTTTCTGTTTGTATAACCTGTCTAACATTCTGCAGTTGTACCTGGCTTGTCCGTTTTATTTTGCCTGCCTGTCTGTGTATATTTCAGTTTTATCCATCTGCTTACCTAGACTATCAGTTCTTTCTGTTTGTATAACCTGTCTAACGTTCTGCAGTTGTACCTGGCTTGTCCGTTTTTTTTGCCTGCCTGTCTGTGTACATTTCAGTTTTATCCATCTGCTTACCTAGACTATCAGTTCTTTCTGTTTGTATAACCTGTCTAACGTTCTGCAGTTTTACCTGGCTTGTCCGGTTTTATTTTGCCTGCCTGCCTGTTTGTGTATATTTCAGTTTTATCCATCTGCTTACCTAGACTATCAGCTCTTTCTGTTTGTATAACCTGTCTAACGTTCTGCAGTTGTACCTGGCTTGTCCGTTTTTTTTTGCCCGACTATCTTGTTCTCGCCTTTGTCACTCGTGCCTAACGCCCTCCCTTGCTCCCAATCTACCTGCGTGGTCTGTATTATTGCTATTATATCAATTCACCCCTCCGTCGTCACTGGATCCCCCTGTTCATCTGATCACAAACCCCCGGAAGTAGAAAATAATTTGTGCTCTTCAGTCACAGGGGGTGAAATTACACACAATATACGCGCGAAAATCCCATTTAAAATTTAGATTTGCTTGTCGGCCTCCTACATGGTTCTTTAGCGATCGGAGTCTAGTAAAAATGATCTTACACGTGAACCTCATTACATACGTACCGGTCTGTCGTCGTCCATCACCCCGCATAGGGAACACCGACAGTGTCGTAAAATGTGCGTACACCAACCCATATCAAAAATAGGAAGGCGGTAGTATTCAGACTAGCAGCTAGCCATTGCAGATTTAGAAACCATCTTGTTAGCACTTTGGCCGAGCAGACGTGGGCCGTTTTGGCGTGGACAAAATAGCAACAGAACATATTCCCCAGGCCTGTCGACCCCATGGGAGGAGCAGAGCGACACCATGGCTTTGCCCAACCTTGCTGAAGGATAAACTTTGTAACGACAACAGAAACTTGAGACAGAACGTCGCGTTTTATGAGGTGAATATAACTGGCTATTTGTTGGATAAATTGTGGGAAGTTGAGGAAAATGCATGACATTCCGCCATGTTTATGATCGAAATAAATGTGGATATTTGAGAGCGATCAGCGACGAAGCAGTCCATATTCTGTTCAATTATCTACTGTTTCCTCGACAAACACAAACATGTCCTGGTATCCACCAATATTGCTGTTCCTAGGTCGGGCTTAGCTGACACATAAGTTGGCACGAGGCCCTGATCAATAATAAACTCGTCCTGGTCTACAACATCCTCGTGCAGTCATCTCCGCTAGGTCCTATTGGCTTCGTTTAGTTTTCCTCCATTACCGACAGTTGTTTGTTGCAGGGGGTATTGCGTCTTCGACTCCTGCTTATAGAACAGGGTTGCCAATTTGACTGTTTTACAGCTAAACTCTGGAATTTGATTGGCGTCAGGTTTTCTGTTTAAAAAAAAATATTCTTATTTAGCTTGTTTTTCTGACTTTTTTCTATTTCAGAATTCCTTGCACATACAGTATATTTTTTTTATTATACTAGAGAATCAACGCCAAGAGGTAATTTTTTTTTTTTTTTTTTTGATTTCGCCTTATTTCTCTATTCCCCAAGGCGGTGTGCGTTGCACTGTGGTTTTTATTTTGCGCCTGTCGGCCCAGTGCATCCGACTTCAGCACGCATTTTATGTAAGGGTCTGCTTCCTCCTGCAATTTCTAAGGGTTTGCTTCCCTGGGGTAACGGCTGGTGCTGTGATGGGGATCGAACCCAGCACCTTCGGGTCGTGAGCCGTGCCACTTAACCACTAGGCCACGCCGTCCCCCAAGAGGTAATTAAAATAGTAGAATTGCATGTAGGTAAAATGTTATAGTGCACATGCAGCAGCCACTCCCGTCAGGGATGACATGTTGAGGACTTTATATTATTTGGTCTCAGTATTTTAGATAGAATGACAGATGTCGTGCTTTGCTATTCATAACTAAAAGTTTACGTGTCCCTATAAAGTTGGGTATACTGCAGCGTACCACAAGTAGCTCTAGTCATTCTCATGTTCATACGCCCATAGACACGAAGGGCTTTTTGTTGTTGTGTTGAGTGCACTGGAAGGTTTGTGCAATATAGTGTAGTAAGTTTTGTGTTAAGTGCAAAGTAAGGTTTGTGCAATATAGTGTAGTGAGTTTTGTGTTAAATGCAAAGTAAGGTTTGTGCAATATATCACGGTGAGTTTTGTGTTGAGGGCACTGGAAGGTTTGTGCAATACAGTGCAGTGAGTTGTGCTGTTGTTGGTGAATGCACTAGAAGGTCTATACAGAAGACCACAGTGAGGTTGTTGTTGAGTTCCAAAGAAGGTCCGTGCGGTACAGCACAGTTGAACGCCCGTGCGGTACAGCATAGAGTGGAAGGTCCGTGCGGTACAGCACAGAATGGTAGGTCTGTGCGGTACAGCACAGCGTGGAAGGTCCGTGCGGTACAGCACAGAGGGGGACATGAGAATGTAGTTTGACGATAAAACACAAAATCACAGAGTGAAAGCGTATACCCGTATAACGCTACGTCCTTTATTCCACAGTGATAACGGCCTCCGTGAGAAAGGATTTACCAAATCACATATCCAATGTCGGTATTGACCATTTGATTGTTCTTTTCAATATTGAAAATTATGTATTCAATGTTTGCTTAGTTGGTTTTTCTACACATTCACATAACAAACATATTACTTCTCTTCATCATTTGTCGGTGTTTGGGGTGGGAATCTACGAGTTCGAATTTTTGCTTCGCTGTATTTTTGTGTGTGTTTGTTTGGCTATTTTCATCTTGTTGTCTGGGAACCTCGATGCGCTCCATAATGCAGCTAGAATTAGAACCAGCGAGAATATTTGACAAGGTCTGGTGGTAGAGTTGTCACCTGTCTTTGTCTATGCTGGAAAATAACATGTCCTACGTGTATAGCTGGTTGTGAGTGCAACTTGTGTGTCTGTCGTAGTGCGCGTGTGTGTCTGACTGTGTGTATATGTATGTGTGTGTGTATATATATATATATATATATATATATATATATATATATATATATATATATATATATATCTTCTGCGTTCGTTCTCAATCTCCCGCTGTTAAGGCCTGAACTGGACTTGACAAAAGCGCTCGTCTGTGACGAGTAAAAATGTTTGCTTGCGGAGTATAACAAATCCGTTTCTAATCGTTATTTTTTTAATCGTTACTACATAAAAGATGACAAAGATGGCGCCATAACTGGCTGCGAGTCTACATTTCTCTACTGTTTTGGATCATTATGGATGCCGCCATACCACGGATTTGCCTGGAATTCACACTAGTCGACGACTTACACTTGTGTTCACGGAAACGTGGTGTTGTTTTCCGTCTGGACTTGTTATTTCGCTCTTTTTTTGTGATATCTTTCATCCGTTTATCGTGGTCTGGACGCCGGCTAAATGGCACTACGCTTATACCTGTGTCGTATTTCACGGGTTAGTTCTGCCGGTTCACCTTCACGAATTTGGCGTGTGGGAATTTCAGATGCTACTATGATGAGCTGAATACAGCTGGGGAGAGATGCCAGACTCACTCACACGCTGAGTGCTGTCAATACGACCTCTTGTGGTTATCGAAAAGGCACGACAAACTGCGTTAGATGCCATCCCACCTTTCTACCCTGCGGGTTACATGTTTACGGAAAGGCTTCGGTGGTAACCCTGAGGCAAAATCTGCATCCTATGCTATCTCCAGTCGTCTCGATGAATGTCTTGCCACTGGCAAAAGGTAGCTTAGGCTCTGTGAGCGAGGTTGACAAAAGGCGCAGTTTCTTCCTCACTTTAATCCAAATCACCGCGCAAGTCACCCATTTCAGCGGACACAGCAAGAGATACGACTGTCCACACGGCTGAACAAAGAAAGTGGTCTTCATCACTTGTGATGGACAACTATTACTACATAATGACTCTTGCACCGTTATTATTGATATTACGGTTAGAATAAATTGCACATCAGCTAATTTATGAAGGTGAATCTAAATGGAACCTCCACTACCACAAGTTAAATCTACTAAAGCCATCGATAAAGGGTACTTCAGTGCTAAAATTACCAAGAATGTTCAAGGACACACACGCAATGCCTCTGACAGCAGTGCATTTCCTCTTTAGAAGAAATAGACTAACACTGTGTAAGTGGTACAATGTATTTAGGTTTGGTACGCATTGTTATGTAGATATAAAGGTGAATTAGTGCCTAGTTTAAACTTAACATAAATTGCATGGTCGTTGTCCGACCATGCTGACTGGTGGTGAAATTTGTGTCTGACTGGTAAGCCACCCTAAACTTTGTCAATCCGCGTGTGTGTGTGTGTGTATATATATCCCTAGCTGTTTGCGCAGCTATTTAATTTATCTGTGTCAGTTGTGATTATGTTTTCCGTTGATTCTGTGTGTATTGTATGTTAGTTTCAACATGGGATGTGATTCAACGTGCTCATCAATTATGTGTATATTCACATATCCCAAGTCTGTGTGGGTGGGTGTGTCTGTAGCTGTTTATGTACACGTACCTGTGTTTTTACATGTGTATCTCATTGCTTTTTAAAAATCTCAATGTTTGTTTATCAGTCTCATCTTGAGCATATCTTGATATTTGTATTCTTAATTTTGAAAATCTTATGCTATCTTTAAATTGATCCTCATCCAACTGAGTTCTGTGTACGTTATTATAGGCCAACTTTGCAGGTTATTATATTCCCAATTTGCACGCTATAATAAACCAACTTTGTACGCCATTAAAGGCCCACTTTGTACACCATTAGAGGCCCACTTTGCACACCATTAGATGCCCACTTTGCACGCCATTAGAGGCCCCCTTTGCACGCTATTAGAGGCCAACTTTGTACGCTATTATAGGTCCACTTTGTACAATATTAGAGGCCCACTTTGCACGCTATTATAGGCCCATTTGGGTATCTACAGAATGCAATGGCCTACATTCATCTTCGACTTTCGTCCTAAAAGAACGTGTTGTAGTCTAGGGCGAGACGACAACATCTGCGCCTTTCGGCCCGATACACACGGTTTCAGCACAGCATTTTGGGGACCGGGTTAAGTTTCCCTCGACAGTCTCTACTCTTAGCCAGATTACACGAGTGCCTCTTGGCTACCGCTTGGAGCAACAATAGTGTCTTGGTCTGCTATGGTTCTCCGAGTCTGGGGCAAGCAGCCAACTATGAGTCGCTGACTGCTCTCAGCTCGTTCACTACTGCTGCCTTTTCGACCCTAAATGTGTACGTTTGATTGCAATATACACATTTTATGTTACTACACGTTTGGCACTAGAAACATGTTTTAAACTGTCAGTCTATTATCGCCACAGTAAAACGTATCGATAGTTCATAACTTTAGTCGGGTGAATGGATGGTACCGGTATCTCAGTCTGTTGTGACGCGTACTCAGAGTCTAAAGAATATTAGTTGTTCACCTTTGTTGTTGTTGTCGTCGTCGCCGCCGCTGCTGTTGCTCACAATGAGTATGATTACTTTTTTGTGCGCCCTGAATGGACGTTAAGTGGTGAGTTGTCGTTCGTAGCTTTCCGCACATTCCGAGCGTCCGGTTGTGGTATACTTGGCTTCATCTGTGTATCGCTCACTACTACGAGGATCACGTCGATCCCTCACCTCATTATCCAGGCTGCCATGAAAACAGCCCGTTTCCAGGAAGGGCTACGAGGAAGCTAAGGTGAGAGTCTTGACCAGTATATTTTGCCTGAAACCCGACTAACATGTTTGTTCAGCATGTTATGCCTGACCAGACGTTAGTTTTCATCCCCTGTTGAGTTTGTAACTTAATACTATATCTAGTTGAACTGGATACTATGAATCCCACTCTTACCAATTTACATCTTGTTGGATTTGATGCTATGAATCCCACTTTTCTCTTGAAGATACACACTGGAATGTAAGATGCAATCAGCAACTTCCGTTTTAATTTCAATGTTCCATGGATATCGATTCAAAGGAAAACGCTATATTTACATTTTTGGTTGGTTGGTTGGTTAGTTTCCAATGCCCACAATGGGTTGGTAACCATGAAAAGGACGGAACATGTGGCAGATTGCGGTAGATTTTCTGACATCCCGAACGTGCTGATGAAGTGGACCGGGTACTCCAGGCGGTTGTGCAATGCTTGGCTTCATCTGCGTGTCGCTCACTACTACGGAGATCACGTCGAACCTTACTTGGTCAGCCAGACTGTTGTCCTCAACAACATCCCTTTTCCAACGAGGTCAGGTGATGGTCTTGGCCAGTATATTTCTCCTGACCCTGGCTGACATTGTCTGATCAGTGTGTTTTTCCTATCCAGACGTGTCTCATCGTCCCATTTACATTTTTATATTCCAAGAACACTGGGTTCGCTAATTATTATAGATCGAGTGGAAGCGACTGAGCTGAATGCAAGTGACGTGTCAAGTGTTACATTGAAACTAAGTGACTTCAGTACTACCCAGTGTTGACCAATTCGTGAAGTTTGGTGTGTGGGTAACGCACACTATTTGATAAGATTTACCTCTTAACCATCACTAATGATATATAAATATATATAGTTTTCCCATTGAACCAAACTTAGGGAATCGCGTATATAGATATACGTATATATATGTCTGCTCGAGCAAAATTCAAGTTAAAAATCTATTCAAATTATTCTAGGAATTCTCGCCCCACAGAATATGTCGCAAGAAAATAGGACTGTGTGGCCATAACAACAGGTCTTGGTTATGTGGTTAGCGGAGCGACTTAGATGGCGCCTGACAGGCTGCGGGTCTACCTTGCCCTAATTTACGCTTCTATCTCCACCAGTCTAGAAAATAAGCGATCGTATATTCCAGGTGCTAGCAAATACTGGGATTGACCTGGCAAGTCACCAGTGGATTTTCACCTGCAAAAAAAAAATGAAACAAAGGAGGTCGCACCTCCCCATGACGTCTAACATCATAAGTGGACTGAAGATAGATAGATAGATAGATAGATAGATAGATAAATAGATATAGATGGATATATAGATATAGATGGATAAATAGATATAGATGGATAGATAGATAAGATAAGATAAGATATAGATTAGATAAGATATAGAAAAGATAAGATATAGATCAGATATAGATAAGATATAGATAACATGTAGATAAGATATAGATCAGATATAGATAAGATATAGATAACATGTAGATAAGATGTAGATAAGATATAGATAAGATATAGATAATATATAGATTAGATATAGATAAGATAATAGATAACGATAAGAAATAGATAACGATAAGAAATAGATAAGATAAGATATAGATAAGATATGTTCTTTCATATTTGTTTGGTAGCAGACGTTACATGACTAAAACCAAACACATTTCACAATAGCAGGATCATAATACAAACACAGTTAAATGAGTCCTAATATAGCCGACCTTTACTGTAACACTGGTTTAACAGGGCGTGGCCTCGCCAAACGCCAGTAAAGCCACATAAAAAAAATGAATAATTCCTGATCGTCATCCACATTTTACTCTCCCTTGTCCACTAAATTTGGTTGCACGTGCAATAGTGAGCCCCATAGACACGTGCTGATTGAGCTCGCGAACCGTACACGTGATCAATGAGCTTGTGAACCGGACATGCGCTCATTGAGCTCGCGAACCGGACACGCTTACCAGCGCGTGCTAGTCAGTTTTAGGGACTTATTGATTTTAGTTTTGGCTGGGGATGCTTTTTTTGTTTGATGTTTGTATTTTGTGCTAGGGGTTTGTATTTGACATTTTTGTTATTGATGAGGCAGTTTGAGGAAGAGTAGGGTGTGAGTTGGTGCACAGGGTCAAGGACAATTATATGTTTAGTAGGATCAGTGTCCTCGAGCCAGCCAACACAAGGACAGTTGAAGGACCAACATGTTTACATACGTGCCTGTGTGAGGATGTTTCTGTGTGCCTTGACAGACTGTTTCACAGAGCAACGAACACATACAAGCGGCCTTTATCACAGAGCGATGAACACATCCAAGTGGCCTATATCACAGAGCGCTGAACACATACAAGCGGCCTATATCACAGAGCGCCGAACACATACGGGCGGCCTATATCACAGGGCGATGAACACATACGGGTGGCCTATATCACAGGGCGATGAACACATACAAGCGGCCTATATCACAGATCGATGAACACATACAGGCGGTCAATTGATAGTTTTTGTCATAGGGCGTAGACGATAGAGTCGCACGGAATTGCCCTTTAAGCGGCTCAATTTTATACATACACAACTTTCACACACGACCTCAAGGTGAGGACCTTCCATTGCACTATGGTAGGGCTGACCTCTAAGACCGCTCTAACTAGCATACAGACGCACATACGCATCTGGTTAATACGTCCTGATATCGCATACAAATGACTACGGCCTGTGTGGAAAAGCAGCATGGACCCGCCAGTATAATACAGAGAGGCAATCATTTATATATTTTTTTATTTTTTTTTAACCATTGTCAATATGCAACTGAGTTATTTTTTTTATAGTATTGTTCATATACAAGGAGAGCTATGGCGGAATATAATGAGCTATACCGGTAGTCTTGTGAAACATTGATATATCCAGTTTGATCAAAGTTACCCTCGTTATATTCAGTTTCTTCATTTCTATTTTTGAAATGTGATATTTTGTTGGCTAAGAATAGACATGATTACGCCGTGTCACGTGACTCATGGTGTTGAGATTCACCGTCGAGTGAATTTGTTTATTTTATAAATATAAACGTCTGGTAATTATTCACTTTTGCTTTATACGTTTTGAAATACTTTATTCATTTGGATTGTTTTTGTTCATGTAATGTTTTAAATTAGATTAATTGAATTTAAACGTATATCAAATTACCATTCCCACGATTTCTGACATAGGAAATTTGAGGCATAATTTACACACACAAAAATGGCAGTCGCATTGATATTTCAATGTGCCTGAAATTGCAAAACAAGAAACCTTTTGAAACTACAATTTCACCTCACTCATTTTGCATTCGAAGGAAATCACTATGCTCCTGTGAGAGTTTCATGGTTTTATCAATAACTAAGAGCCCCTAAGTTTGTCCTGGGAAACGGGCTGTCTGTGAGTTGTGCGCTCAAAAATAAATATACCTTCGCCGCACCAACCACTCTTGGCGTCAAACACGTTTACAGGCACCATACATACAGGCACCATACATACACGCACAGACAGACACACACACACATACACATAGAGACAGATGCGCGCGCGCGCACACACATAGAGACAGACACACACCCAGGGAGAGATCAGACGCGCGCACATACACACACAGACAGACACACAGAGAGAGAGAGAGACACACACAGAGAGACAGACACACACAGAAACACACACACATAGAGACAGAGAGACAGACACACACAGATAGACGCGCGCACACACACAGAGAGACAGACACACACAGACAGAGGCACAGAGACACACAGAGAAGGACAGGCGCGCACAAACAGAGACAGACACACACAAACACTCAGAGACAGATACACAGACACACACAGAGACAGACGCGCGCACACAGAGAGAGAGACAGGCACACACACACACACACACACAAACAGGCACACACACACACACAGAGGGACAGACACGCGCACACACACACACATAGAGACAGACACACACATACACACAGAGACAGACGCGCGCACACACAAACAGATAGACAGACACACACAGACAGACGCACACACAGAGAGACAGACGCGCGCACACACAAACAGATAGACAGACACACACAGACAGACGCACACACAGAGAGACAGACGCGCGCACACACAAACAGATAGACAGACATACACAGAGAGACAGACACGCGCGCACACAGAGACAGACGCGCGCGCACACACACACACGCACACAGAGACAGCCACACAGACAGAGACAGACACACAGAGACAGACAGACACACTTACATAATACACCCTACTGGCCGGGGGCCTGACTGGCTGAGGCGCGTGGCAGTCGACCAATGGGATGCGACGATTCCTCCCACCGTCGTGCACCTTACATACATACATCAACTAGGCGTCTCAGTCTGTTTAGACCATGCGCGTGGCGCACTGTAAGTTTTGTCCAGCTCTGTCTCCTGTATTTCCACACTATCTGCTATGTCTGTAAAGGCCGATCCGCAAGTGACAATCCCTTCCACAGATCATACAACTATACTGAGGAGGCTGACTTGCCTAGCTGTTCTTTGATCTCTTGTCTTTCTCTTTGCTTTGCAGCCAGAAGACCTCTACAAGCGTCAGTAGTCACTATGCCTTCTGCAACTAACTGTCTCCAGATAGCTAGATCCTGAGCAATTTCTTCCCAGCCCTCGGATGGTATGTCGCATGGACTTCATGCCCCTCTTCCATACGTCCTTGAATCGCAGTGTGGGACGGCCGATTCTTCTCTCCAATGGCTAGCTGTCCATAAAGGATATCCATTGGCAACCTCCCATTTTCCATGCGATCAACATGTCCCAACCACCGTAGACGTCGACGTCTGATAGACCCGGACCTTGGTGTAGTAAGACAGCGCAGTGTTTTCACAAACTTCGTCAGGCGGGCCATGACGGTACTTGCCCTGTCAAGCCTACTGTCCGTTCCTTCTCGAGCGAGAGAGTGTTGCTGTTGGCAGACCCCAGATAAGTGAAGCTGTTGACGACCTCCAGAGTGACGTCATATATCTTTTTGGAGGGCGTAGTGGTAATACCCTGTGTGCAGACCTTTGTCTATTCCAGGCTTATAGTGAGTCCAAATTGCTTGCACCCTTGGGCGAATCTGTACCACAGTCTCTGCAGGGCCTCCTCACTATTGGTCACTAGAACTGCATCATCGGCAAATAACATCTCCCTAATGAGCGCCGTCCTCATCTTAGTCCTCGCATACAGTCGGGACAAGTTAAACAGCCACCCATCTGATCTGGTGTGCAGATAGACAGCGTCTATAGACAAGTGGGCAGTAATAGGACACAAGATCCCGTAACTAATGATAGTAGTTCCAGAACGCTATAACGCATTCAGGTAGATCTAGAATAAAATGTCCCGGTTTGACTTGAACTCCCCTCGTACACACACAAATACACTGACAACACCACTCACAAATAACTATCTTATCTGTCAAGCCGTGTGAAATAACTGTCTTGTCCCAGCAACAACGTGCACATTAAGGGGACATGCCCTACACACTGAAATGACATGTCTTACACACTGAGAGGACATGTCCTACACACTGAGAGGACATGACGTAGTGTTTAAGACAAGTCATAGTATGTGACGTTCCACATGACTGGGACAAACTGTCCATAAAAGGTAGTGGAAACTAAGTAATGATATTACGTCCACAAGGGACTCGGGATGAAAAGGGCAGGGCCACATTAACCCGCCTAGTGTGTCGTTAAAGGCACATCAAGAAGATTCTCTATGGGGTAGCTAACCTCATCATGTAAGTACCATTGCTTCCAAACAGCCACTGCGACTGATTCCATGCAGAATTTCTTGAAAAAGTTAGGAGTAACGGACCAAGTGTCGGGACTATGGTTAGGGTAACGGACCAAGTGTCGGGACTATGGTTAGGGTAACGGACCAAATGTCGGGACTATGGTTAGGGTAACGGACCAAGTGTCGGGACTATGGTTAGGGTAACGGACCAAGTGTCGGGACTATGGTTAGGGTAACGGACCAAGTGTCGGGACTATGGTTAGGGTAACGGACCAAGTGTCGGGACTATGGTTAGGGTAACGGACCAAGTGTCGGGACTATGGTTAGGGTAACGGACCACGTGTCGGGACTATGCTTAGGGTAACGGACCAAGTGTCGGGACTATGGTTAGGGTAACGGACCAAATGTCGGGACTATGGTTAGGGTAACGGACCAAATGTCGGGACTATGGTTAGGGTAACGGACCAAATGTCGGGACTATGGTTAGGGTAACGGACCAAGTGTTGGGACTATGGTTAGGGTAACGGACCAAATGTCGGGACTATGGTTAGGGTAACGGACCAAATGTCGGGACTATGGTTAGGGTAACGGATCAAGTGTCGGGACTATGGTTAGGGTAACGGACCAAATGTCGGGGCTATGGTAAGGGTAACTGACCAAGTGTCGGGACTATGGTTAGGGTAACTGGCCAAATGTCCGCACTATGGTTAGGGTAACTGACCAAATGTCGGGGCTATGGTTAGGGTAACTGACGAAGTGTCGGGGCTATGGTTAGGGTAACGGACTAAGTGTCGGGGCTATGGTTAGGGTAACTGACCAAGTGTCGGGGCTATGGTTAGGGTAACGGACCAAGTGTTGGGTTTAGGGTAACTGACCAAATGTCGGGGCTATGGTTAGGGTAACTGACCAAGTGATGGGGCTATGGTTAGAGTAACGGACCAAATGTCGGGTTTAGGGTAACTGACCAAATTGTCAGGGCTATGGTTAGAGTAACGGACCAAATGTCGGGGGTATGGTTAGAGTAACGGACCAAATGTTGGGTTTAGGGTAACTGACCAAATGTCGGGGCTATGGTTAGGGTAACTGACCAAATGTTGGGGCTATGGTTAGGGTAACTGACCAAATGTCAGGACTATGGTTAGGTTAACTGACCAAATGTCGGGGCTATGGTTAGGGTAACTGACCAAGTGTCGGGCATATAGTTATGGAGATAAATGTAGTGTCGGGCCTATGGTTAGGGTAAAGGGACAGATACAATGCTGGACATATGCTTCAACATCTGAAGCGTAAGCACATTAAGTAGACACAGATGAACCTTTCAATGGAACAAAGGTCAGATAATCCAAACGATAAGAGTGTGAGTGAGCTTGAAAAGCTGAACCTATCACTGTAGATCATGCACTTTGCTATTATGATTTGTTAATGAGTCTTCTGATACATGGCGGAATCGCCTCCCCGTGATACGGGAATCCTCATTTTATATGCGCAGTTTCATTCATCTTTATCTAGGGCTTCCATACGTCAACTGGAGTATATTTAAAGAAACCGTGGGACCTGTCCGACTGCGGTTGTATGTATGTCCATAGAGTTTGGTCTGATTGTACTGAGTGTGGCTATTTGTGTCTTCCCTGTTTTCTGTTATGTTGTACAATTGTATGTGGTCATATGTGCTTTCCCTTGTTTGTTATGTTGTACAATTTTCGGGCCGACACATCCGACATCAACAAGACACCTTTTGGATACTGGGATAGCCTTCTCTTCGATCCCTTCTTCTTAGCCAGTCTGCCCTATTGCAGCATTATCCAGAATAACCATGTAGCCGTGAAGGATCTAGGTCGCTGGCCCTGACGCATGCAGTCAGCTATTGGTCGCTGGCCCTGACGCTAGCAGTCAGCGATTGGTCGCTGGCCCTGACGCTAGCAGTCATATTCTGCTCTGCATCTTCAACCCAATTTGAGATACTAATATCCTCAGACTAACCACTTACTAATTTACTGTGTCCGGCAACCTCAAATAGTCTTCGCCTCAAAAACTAGCCACGTCAATGCTCTTTCCTTTGCCACCATCAGGTCCTCCACTGCACATGATTCCTGCATCCTAGGACATATAATCAGGTGTTCTGGGTCCTGGACGGCCTCACACTTCCTGTATTCATCTTCTGTGTATCCTCACTTTTTCAGACTAGACACACACCTGGACACACCTGTTCCTAACCTGTTCAGAGATTTCCACGTAGTATATGACAAGTCATGTCCTGGTGCAAGTTTTACTTTAATCTTCATCCAACCTTCACCGTTCCTCTTGGCGCCACTTTTCTATGCGCTTTCACTCGGGGTTCTTCTCTGAGGGACACAAAAGAAACCGCAACGAAGATTGCAACACAAACACAAGTTTGGCGTCTCCTGGAAACAACTACTCATAGTTGGCAAATTCTTTCATCACCGGCAACCAAACGAACGGAGAATGAATGTTACATACCACTGCTTTCTTTAGATATTTCAGTTGACATCTTCAAGTATACGAAGATATTCAGTATTTATTGTGTGACCTGAACGCTCTGCTCCCACATGCCCATGAACATGCACTTTAATGACCTTTTGGCTTCTTCGTAACGGTAGCCCCGTATCAGACACTGCAGTCAAGGATTAAGTCTTAGACATTTTATTGTACTAGCACTCCGTTTTGTAATGCCTTAGGTTAGGGTGGCCTGTTCCCTTCTTTTCTTTTTTTCGTTCCAACCAGTAACCAAGGTACCAATCT